>CAUYLG010064410.1:0-14751 GCA_963573385.1 Cacajao melanocephalus | reverse complement strand
GCATCTATTTGATTCTTCTCTCTTTTCTTTTTTATTAGTCTGACTAGTGCCCTGTTTATTTTGTTGATCTTTTCAAAAAGCCAGCTCCTGGATTTATTCAGTTTTTGAAGGTTTTTTTTTGTGTCTCTATCTCCTTCAGTTAGGCTCTGATCTTAGTTATTTCTTGTCTTCTGGTAGCTTTTGAGTTTTTTTGATCTCCTCTAGCTCTTTCAATTTTGATGATAGGGTGTCAATTTTAGATCTTTCCTTGTTTCTCATGTGGGCATTTATTGCTGTAAATTTCCCTCTCCACACTGCTTTAAAGGTGTCCCAGAGATTCTGGTAAGTTGTGAGAAAAATGAATATCCTGTGGATTTGGGGTGGAGCATTCTGTATATGTCCATTAGGTCCACTTGGTCCAGCTCTGTATTCAAGTCTTGGATGTCCTTGTTAATTTTCTGTCTCACTGATCTGTCTAATATTGAAAGTGGAGTGTTGAAGTCTCCCACTATTATTGTCCAGGAGTCTAAATCTCATTTTAGGTCATTAAGAACTTGCATTATGTATCAGGGTGCTCCTGTGTTGGGTGCGTATATATTTAGGATAGTTAGCTCTTCTTGTTGGATTGATCCTTTTACCATTATCTAATGACCTTCTTTGTCTCTTTTGATTTTTGTTGGTTTGAAGTCCGTTTTATCAGAGACTAGGATTGCAAGTCCTGCTTTTTTTAGTTCTCCATTTGCTTGGTAAATCTTCTTCCATCCCTCTATTTTGAGTCTATGTGTATCTTTGTATGTGAGATGGGTTTCCTGAATATAGCACACCGATGGGTCTTGACTTCTTATCCAGTTTGCCAATCTGTGCCTTTTGATTGGGGTGTTTAGACTGTTTACATTCAATGTTAATATTGTTATGTGTGAATCTGATCCTGCCATTTTGTTACTGGCTGGTTTTCTTGTCTGTTAGTTGACTCATTTTCTTCATTTCATTTTTGGTCTTTGCCCTTTGGTGAGCTTTTGCAGTGGCTGGTACTTATTCCTTTCCATGCTTAGTGTTTCTTTCAGGAACTCTTGTAGGGCAGGTCTGGTGGTGATGAAATCTCTCAGTAATTGCTTGTCCATAAAGGATTTTATTTCTCCTTCACTTATGAAGCTTAGTTTGGCTGGATATGAGATTCTGGGTTGAAAGTTCTTTTCTTTAAGCATGCTGAATATTGGCCCCCACTCTTCTGGCTTGTAGGATTTCTGCTGAAAGATCCACGTTGAGCCTGATTGGCTTCCATCTGTGAATGATCTGTCCTTTCTCTCTGGCTGCCCTTAGCATTTTTTACTTCATTTCAACCCTGGTGAATCTGATGATTATTTGCCTTGGGGTTGCTTTTCTTGAGGAATATCTTCGTGGAGTTCTCTGTATTTCTTGGAATGGATTTGAATGTTGGACTGCCTTGTTAGGCTTGGGAAGTTCTCCTGGATAATATCCTGGAGCATGTTTTCCAGCTTGGATTCATTTTCCCTGTCATATTCTGGTACACAGATCAAGTGTAGATTAGGTCTTTTCACATAATCCCATATTTCTTGGAGGTTTTTTTCATTTCTTTTCATTCTTTTTTCTCTTGTCTTGCCTTCTCATTTTATTTCATTGAGATGATCTTCAATCTCTGACATCCTTTCTTCTGCTTGATTGATTCAGCTATTAAAACTTGTGTTTGCTTCACGTAGTTCTTGTGCTGTGTTTATGTTCTTCTCTAAGCTGGTTATTCTAGTTAGCATTTCTTCTAACCTTTTTTCAAGGTTTTTAGTTTCTTTGCATTGAGTTAGAACATGTTCCTGTAGCTCAAAAAAGTTTATTATTATCCACCTTCTGAAGCCTGTTTATGTCAATTGGTCACACTCTTTCTCGGTCATGTTGTGTTCCGTGTTGTTGAAGAGTTGTGATCCCTTGAAGGAGAAGAGTTGTTCTGGTCTTTGATGGTTTCATCATTTTTGCACTGTTTTTTTCCCATCTTCATGAATTTACCTGGCTGTGATCTCAGGGAGCTGCTTGATGAGGTTGCTTGTCTGCCTGTTGAGGTGCTACTGGGTTTCTAGGGACTCCTTCAGTTTACTAGGTAGGCTTCCTGTGTCTTTTTTGTTTACACTGGGAGGTTAGGCCCACCTTTTCTGCTGACCTGGAGGTGCTGCTAGGTGGTCAAGAACACTGTCCCACTGCTACATAGGCTTCCTGTGTTTTTTGTTAAAACATGAAGCCTAGTCCCATCTCTTTAATGGTGAGTTCTGTCTTTCCTCCACAGGGCTGGATCATTCAGGGTTCAGCTCAGACTGACACACTGGCTGCGTAACCCACTAGAGTTAGTGCTTCAGCCCTCTGGGGTTTGTGAGGGAGGGTAGGTACCCACTCAGCCTCACCCTCTGTCTTCCCACTTTCAGCTCCTTCTCTCTCCAGGCAGGGGTAGGGGGTGATAGCTTGGTCTGCAGGCTCTCCTGGCTGGCTTATGGGCTTATGCGTTTGCTTATATCTGTGCGCCAATCTGGGACACCATCCTGGATTATTGTTCAACTCTGTGCTTGTAATTCCCGGTGCTTGACTGGCAACGATCTCCAGTTCTGTATATTGCTGAGGCTTTGGGGGAAGCACTGTGACTGGACCACAGTGCCAGAGGGGAAGCCTCCAACTCACCAGTCAGATGCACTTTCTGGGTGAAGCAGCACCCTTCCCCGCCTCAGTCTGCCCTGCCTGGGCTTTGCTCACTGTCCAACCAGACCCTTTGAAATACACCTGGTACCTCAGCTGGAGCTAAGAGATTTCTCAATTTCTGTGTCTCTCTCACTGAGTGTTGTGCACCAGAGTTGTGTCTATTTGGCCATCTTGACCTACACTCTCCTCTCTCTGGTTCTTTTTTTTTTAATTTCTTTCCCCCCACCCTTAAGGATGTGATTTTAATACTTATAGTTTATTGTAGCCTAATTTTGCTCTTGGTGCTTTGAATGGTAAAGACTGTATGAGTTCCTTGGTTAGAGAGAGCATCTATAATGATTTTCTCAGATATCTCAGATGCTGGTTCTAGTAGCAATGTGCTTGGTGTTTAAGCACATTTACTGTCTCCTATAGTGTTTAAACAGCAGAGGTCTCTTGAAACATCTCTTTCTCCCATGGTATGTATTTATTTGTATGTTTCTCAGTATTTTATTTACTGGGTTGAATAGTTTAGGCTTCAGGCCAATGGGGAAAGTGTCCACAGATATAAAATGGCTGTGGCTAAAGCAGGTGGGTAAATGCAATACCCAATTGTGGGAAGAGGTCCTGGTCTTGATAGAAGTAGCTGGGGAAGATTTCAGTGAAATGTACTGAGATCTTATCAGATATAATGACAGACAGTTATTTTGACAGACCAGCAGAAAAGCTATCCACCTCCCAGACACATTCCTGACCCTGTGTTCCAGCTATTCAAATCATACAGGCATCTCTTTCATCTGCAGGAATGTTGATACTCCGAGTAGAGAAGAATTGTGACTTTACCTCTCATGTAAGCCTGCACCTGGAGGGTGCTCTTCCTGTGGGGTTGCAGTCACCTTGAAGTGCTCTAAAGAAGCTGTCTATAGGTGCACCCACATCAAGCTGTCATGGGAAAAGTCCCAGGTATGTCTGTAGTAGTAGATGAAGGGATAAAGAAGTCCTCTTCTCCAAGAACCTTCAGGAGCACCATGGATGCCTGACTGTTGGGGTAAAGCTGCAGTCTTTTCCTGATAAGCCCAGAACTGCAACTATGCCTCTGCTGAACAAAACCTTCCACCAGCAGAAAGATTTAAGACTCAAGGCCTGCTGTCCAGGTTCTTTTTTCCCATGAGGTGTTCCCTTGATGTGGTAAACCTCCCTTTCTCCTTAGGAGTGAAATACCTGAGAGCCAGACTACTGTGAATGCTGTTTCTCCTCTGGGTCTGGTCACACAGTGGTGTAGCTGCCACACTCTAGGCCGGTGCTAGGGAATGTCTGCAAAGGATTCAGAGATTTTACCTGTCCTCAAGTCTCCCAGCATCAGTTACCAGCATAAGCTCTAATGAAGGTGGCAGGAAAGTGGTGTAGACTCTGTGAGATTCCTTGGTTATAGGTAGACTAAGTGTGTTTGCTTTCTCAAATACTACATATAGTAGTAATGAACGAGTTACATGGACAGACTCAGGACCTCCTGTTTAGCCAGGGTGGTGCAGGTTGTCATGTACAAGTTTTCTTCTTCCTGGCTTCAGTGCTTTTCTACCTGGAGATCTTATAATGGACTGTGTTGGCTGACCTCCAACCAGGTGGAGACACTTTCAAAAGAGCAGTAGCCATGGTAGTGGTGGTGGGATTTATGCTTGCCTTATGGTACCCAGGGGCAATACTCTGGTTTCTCAGATGATAGGCAAGGCTATAAAGCTTCGAAAGGTTTCTGTCCTTCATGGTAAGCTACCAGAGTGGGTGGAAGGGCAAAGCCAGGTTGGGGCTGGGTCAGGCAGGTCCTTACTCAGACTCTCCATGTGCAGAGCAAGCAATGGACCCTATGAAAGTCAAGGGGGATGCTTCTGGCCACTGGGGTAATGTTCCACAGAGGAGCACAACTCTCTGCTGCACAGAAGAGTTCAGGCAGGGAGTGGGGAGTACTAAGTGACAGTAAGTCCTACCCAGCTCCCATGCACTTAGCAAGGCAGACCTCTCACCTGCAATTTTCCACTACCCACAGGAAGCTAAGTTCCAAGTTGTTTACGCTCAGAAGTTAAAACTGCCCCGGGTCATAAGCTCTCCCGATGGGGACAGAAACCACTGCTTTCAGGCCATATCTGTCCCAGTCTGCTGGTACAGCCAGGGCACCCAGCTCCTGCCCTTGTGGCTGTAGCACACTTCCCACTCACCCCCTGGTTCTGGCCAATGGGCTTCTGCCCCACTAAAGGTGATAGCATAAAATGAAGTTGAGAGCTTCTTTCAACCTGTGACCACTGCCTGAGTTCATTGGCAGATTTCTGTGAGGTCTCCTGTGAGGCAGAATTAGGAATGGCTTCCTTGGACCATGCTGAAGATGGGAATGCATGCAAGGGTCTTCCCACTGCCATTCTTACTTTTATATTTTTCACCACTCTCTTACTCAGTTCCATCACAGGGTAGAGTTAAGGCCTTCTCCTGTGGCCTGATTTTCCCATTTCCCCAGTGGGGGTGTATATTCTGGAGGCAGTCTCTCCCCTCTCATACTCTGGTGACTTACAGTTTTTCACCTGGCTCACGATGTAGGTGGTAGCCTGCTGCTTCTTTCAAACTATCTATAGATTTTAGTTTTCCTATTAAGTTCCTGCATTGCTTCTTGGGAAAAAAGTTCACAATGTGAATATCTACACACTATTTTGTGTTTTCAAGTGGGAGAGGCATGCAAACACTGCTTTCAGTCTGCCATCTTGTGGGGAAAAACCCACAGGAGGTTTTAATGGAAAAATAACAACTGGACTGATAGAATTTGTATTTTAGCTTATGAGAAAGCCATAAAATCTTCAAGGTAAATGAAAAAGAGCAATCCTCTGAATTATTATGATTTATACATTTCAACCTGAAATTGGAGAAGAGTAGATGATACAAAAGTAAGCCCAACTAAGAAGCTCTAAAGCTTATCAACATCAGACTGTCTCTGCATATTGTCAGAAACGTGGTTGGAAGCTGAAATATTCAAACACCCAGATGTTTGGCTAAACAACATCAGAGTTCTAGATTTTTAGGAATATCCAGATTTTTTAATGCTTTTTTTCCAGTTGTATTTCACTTGTAGATGTTACATGGAATCTTGAATACAGAAAGGAAAGAGTGGAGAAAATTTTTCATATAAACTCTAGGCATTTAATCCTATACTAAGAGAAAAAAACCTACCGGAGATCAAGCATGAATACTGGGAAAGTTACAGAAGGTGTAACCAATCACAGATGAGCAATTAAGGAAACAAACAAGCAAGCCCCAAGCCATACCATAGCCAAAGCGTGAGCAGCTTTGCAAATACTTGCTATTGAAACAACCAAGGTCGAATTGGACTGATCCACAACATACAAAGTCATTTATACTAATGGGAAAGTCAGTATTACATGGTGGTTAAGAGCAGGAATTTTCAAATCACAAAGATCTACGTTTAAATTCTGGCTCTGTAATCTTCATTAGCCTCAATTTCTTCACCAGTAAATAGGGATATAAATAGGTCTTGCTTCATAGGGCAATGTGAACATGAATGAGATAATGCATTTAAAGTCCTTAGCCTAGTGTTTGACATAAGATAAATACTTGATATATATTAGTTTTAAAAAACAATATGAGCTTTTTTGCAAAATTTTAACACAATAGAAAGCTAGTATGACTATTTTCACACATGGATTAGTCTATGTAGTTACTCACAGCAAACTTATTTACCTACAAATGAGTCACACACCTGTAAATAAATAGAATTTTGATAAATTAGGGACATTATAGTTTTTATTTCAAACAAAAACTTATGCAGCATTGTCAACAAAATATAAATATATCTAAGATAGTGAAATTTTACTTGCCTAAAACATATTTTACAAATAAGTTATCAGTCCCCATTTATACTTAAATAACATTTATCTGAAGAAAAATGTTTTTAGAGATAACATCATACTGTTAGATAATGGAGATTCAAAAAAGATACTGTAAAATTTTACATCTCATATTATGATAGCTCGGCTTTGCAGTGTTACTAAATAAAGACATATAATATAGAAGACGGAATAAAGAAGAAATTACAATTAAAGAATATACTCATATTTATTCAAATCAAGTAAGTTGCAGGTTCAATTAAACAGAAAGTACCTTCAGTTCGTTTTATGTACTGGTTATATTTTTTTAAAGAGATAACCAGTAAACAATATCATACCAAAATTAGACTTTAAAAAAAATAATTTTCCAAGAAATATCATGTGGGCCAAGAGTGATACATTCCAAATTTCTGTACTCTACAATGAAGTTTGCTTTTCATGTCTGCATCCTATAGCTCTAGAAGAATTAATTAACTCACCACCAGTTATCCCTCAAGAGCCCTAGCCAATTTGCCTTCTTAGTTGTAAGGGGGAGGTTTAGTAAGGAGTCGGGCTACTCCATGTTGGCTGGAACTGTAAGTCTCAATATTTAATTTTAATACTCTATATAAACTATATGGGAACACCAAAAAAACTTATTCAGCTAATTAATTTGAATATGCTTGCTTTCAACAAACCATATTATATGTACTAGAATTTACTATGTTGAATTAGTCATAGTAAAACATTTTCAAATTGCTTGTCCTCTTCATTTTAAAATGATAGAATTAAAAAGGCTACTATAGTAGGCAGCTTCTAAGAAGACCCTCAGTGATCCCCAACTCCTGGTATACACATCCTTGTGTCTACTCTCCTCCCCTTGAATGTGGGCTGGACTCCATAACTCACTTCTAACAAACGGGATACAGCAATAGCAACGGAATGTCACTTCTGAAATGAGGTTACAAAGAAACTGTGGCTTCCATCTCGTGCACCTTCTCTTTAATCTCATTCACGGGCTCTGAGGGAAGCCAGCTATCATATTGTGAGCAGCCCTATGGAGAGACTCACATGGCAATAAACCGATATCTCTAGCCAAAAGCTAGGCGGAATCTGAGGCCTGCCAGGAACCCTGTGAGAGAAGTTGGAAGCAAGTCATTCCCAAGTTTAGCCTTGAGATGACAGCAGCCGCCAACATTTTAAATGCAACCTTGTAAAAGTCCCTGAGTCCGAGGCTTTCAGCTAAGCTATGCTCAGATTCCAGACCCATGAAAACCGTAACACAAATGATTCTTAGTTGTGTCACCAGTGATTGCATAAGCCTCTAAGTTTTAGGGTAATTTATTACACAGCAATAGACAAATAATATTGCTACTAAATCAGTAATACACCAATTGCAGAGATTCACTGGAGTCCAGGTTTTATTTTTCACTCACTTCCATATTTTACCCATTTATTTTTAAGAGCTATGATAATGACATTTTAATTATATTTATATTTTAAGTTTCCATCATTTATTTCTGATATAGGTGGGTACACATCTTACAAAGTTCATGAGCAGTATCTTTTTCACTGATAACTGAATCATATATACTTTTTCTTTTTTGTCTCTATGCAATTTATAAAACATAGAGGGAAAACTCCTTAGGTCTATAAAGGTGCTGGGGTAGAATGAGGAAAAGGAATGGGTGATTACACAAGATGACCTTTAAGGTTCTTTCCATTGCTAAAATTCTACGATTCTATGAGAAGGAGAATTTTTTGTCATGTTTTTCTCTTCCTCCTCCTCTTCCCCTTCTCCTGCTCTCTGCTCATGAGCGATGTATATGCTCAATATGAACTATACTGCTCCTTTTTGGAGGTGAAAGGCTAGAAGCATCTGTGCTCAGGTAGTCTCCCAAGTGTGCAGCTGTCACTTTTCAGTACCTAATGTGGCAACTGCCAGAGCAACCTGGAAAGGTGCCAACTTCTGCTGAGAGTCTGCTCTAGTTGGGCAAAAGCCTGGTTGGAGAAGAGAATCTCACAGAGTATATCATAGAATGAAAGTGTTGTTCTGCCCTTGACAGTTATGGTAGTTGCATTGTTGTGAGTTTTGCATTTATGAGGGATAATCAGGGTAAATATTTTTCTATAATAATGATAACTTGCATTTGTTTAGCGCTTTATGCTTTGGGATTGGTCAAGCAAGAAAAGTAAAATAAAGAGATTAGATCAATTGCCCATATATATATATATATATATATATATATATATATATACAGCTGTGACCTAATCTGTAGACCTGGGTCAAGCCCAGAAATTGTCTTTAGATTCCTGGTTCACTGGCCTTTAATTATTGTGAGGCTCTCTCTCTTTTAAACATAATATTATTTTCCAGGAAGGGATAACAAGTCAATCAAACAAATTGCTAATATAAAAATATTGTTTTATTTTTTTAAACAGATGGATTATTATGTCATAGTTTTATTTAAAGGAAAATTCAATTCTAATATAAACAAAATGGTAGTCAACTTCAACTTGAATGGCCATAACTCAAGGATGAAATGCCAATGGTTTTGCAAAGATTGATAAAATGATGTACAAGAGTCTCAAGGTAAAATAGTAGGACAATTTATTTAAAGAAGTTAGCACAATAATCAACTCAAAATTTATTTCCAATATCCTGAGAATATTTGCATTCTGATACCTTGGTTGACCTCTCAAAGTAACATCACTACATCATAATTTTAAGTGTGCCCTTTGGTTTACTGATACTGTGAAATAACAACTAGAAGAAATCTGCAGTCTGAAATACCTTAGAGCATTAAAACAAGTAATAGGGTTTTATTGAGTACACATAGACATATGTGTATTTGACAGTCAATGGTGGGAGGAGGGAGAGAATTGAAAAACTCCTTATCGGATACTATGCTCATTACCTGGGTAACACCAAACCCCTGTGACACACAATTTACCAGTATAACAAGACTGGACATGTACCCTTGAACCTAAAATAAAAATAATAAATAAATAAAATTTTAAAAATTAATCAAGTAGGCTGGGTACAGTGGCTCACGCCTGTAATCCCAGCACTTTGGGAGGCCGAGGCTGGCAGATCTTGAGGTCAGGAAATCGAGAACAGCCTGGCCAATATGGTGAAACCCTGTCTCTACTAAAAATACAAATATTAGCTGGGCATGGTGGCAGGCACCTGTAATCCCAGCTACTCGGGAGGCTGAAGCAGGAGAATTGCTTGAACCTGGGAGATGGAGGCTGCAGTGAGCCGAGACCACACCGTTGCACTCCAGCCTGGGTGATAGAACAAGATTCTGTCTCAAAATAATAATAATAATAAATACAATTAATAAAATAATAAGGTTTTGAGGTTGGCCGTTTTTAATAGCCAAATGCATTCTCCCACACATATATGTTTTTAATTCAAGAAATAAAATACATGATGTTAAATTTTTTGGTATTATCTTTATTGTAGCAGCATTTCAAAAGAAAAAAAAAAGCCTAAGAAATATCAAATGCTAACCTTCACTTTATGCCAAATTCACTTCTAATCGTTGTCCATTGGCGGAGATGGTTTATCTATTTTTAAAAATCTATACTATATAATTTGTTATTAAAATGTAATTAGATTTAAAATTATCAGTACTAACAATTGGTAAAAATAAAACATTAAATACTCAATGCTGGTTTATTTAAACATTTGCTGGGTGAGTAATTCTTTCAAAATGGCAGCTTAATGCAAGATCTTATCTAATAGAAATCACACACAAAACAAAGACAGCTCATCTTATCTTTCAAGTTGGTGCTCATCTTGAAAATTTTGAATATTGAGATATCAAGGAATTGGCATCATTGACTTTCAGGGTTAGAGTGGGAAGCAAAGCCATAGCGGAGGATTAGAGTTGTAGAAGTAATCAGTTCCTTAAGAAGCCTGAAGAACTAGAGAATGTTAGGATATTTAAGTAGAAAGAGATAAAATGCAATGATAGTTTTTCTTAAATTTTGAATATAATTCAAAACCTTTTCAAAAACACAAGTTCAAAAAAATTTTTTTTTTGGTCCAGAGTATTTTCTAAGTATGACTACAAATATAATATTACTGTGAAATAATAAATATAATAGTAATAAAATGTATGATATATAAGTAAAAATATTTTGTCTTTAAAATATTCACAACACATCTGTGGAATATGCAAAAAGAAAATTTAATGCTAGGTGCCCTATGTTTTTAAAACATTCATTTTATAAATGACATACAGATCGTCTAGCATATCAACAGGATTCTGAACATCTAATACCAATTAATGGCTGGCTGCCATAGCACAGATACGAGAAATGGGATCAGTACATGGCATAACAGATGGCATTATTCCATACAGATGGTGCTTCATGCTATATTAAATAAATTTTTAGAACTTAGAAACATATATTTATGTTTTATGATGCAGAATTGTGACATAGATAAAATATAATACAGAATTTGGAGACAAAGGAGGGTGTCTTAAGAATATTTTTTGAGAGGGACTAGACTAAAAAGTGATTTTTGGCTATGGAGCACCATCTAGAGGAAATGTAAGAAAAAGCCCTTAAGCAAGAATGTAATAAAATAAAAATCAAATTTACAACAATCACCTAAAAACTCCTAAGGAACCAACTTTAGTATTATATATAATTTTGAAGTTCTACCATCATCCAACCACCGACTATTTTTTACTTAATAGTAACTTTTTTTTTATTTAGAAAGTGATTTATTTAGGTAGAGACAGAAAAAGGAGGAGAGGAAAGAAACAGCAAACTCTCACACTGAGTGAGAGAATCCAGAAAGATGGAATCCAGAAGAGCAAAGCACTGAGTGGAAGGGAATAGAGAGAGAGACGGAGTTTAGAAGGGGAAGACAGGCTTCAACAAGGAAGGGGACTCAGAGGGGAAATCCAAGGGAGAGAAAGACAGCTTCCACACAGGGAGTGTTTGTGGAAGAAGACCCAAACATGGAGTCCAAAAAGTAACTTTTTAAAATTATTTTTTCCATAGGTTATTGGGGGTACAAGTGGTATTTGGTTACATAAGTAAGTTCTTTACTGGTAACTTGTGAGATTTTGTTGCACCCATCACCCGAGCAGTATACACTGCAAGCTATTTGTAGTCTTTCATCTCTCACCTCCTCCCACCCCTCCCCGCAAGTCTTCAAAATCCATTGTGCAATTCTTATGCCTTTGTGTCCTCACACCTTAGCTCCCAAGTATCAGTGAGAACATATGATGTTTGGTTTTCAATTCCTGAGCTACTTCACTTAGAATAATAGTCTCCAATCTCATCTAGGTTGCTACAAGTACCATTAATTCATTTTAAAAAGTAAAGTCTTAATAGTGTTTTATATGATGTCTTATTTATAATTTCTCTTTCTGAGGAGTTTACTACAACACAGTTCTTTTTAGAATGGTAGAGCTGAAGAGAACTTTAGAAATAATGTGGGCCACTTTCTTCCTTTTATAGGTGAAGAACATGAGGCCCAGAGTAGAGAAATAGCTTTCTCAGGGTCTTAGTTACACTAACGATAGGACAAGGACTAAAATATATTGAGTCTTTTCTCGTTCTAACACATACCCTTTAAACTGTATCATGCTGAGTAGATAGACATTACTTTTGGTTGAACAAAAGATCAACAAGACTACTGAAACTTCTCTAATCCGAATAAAATGTCTACCACAGAATGACTATATCCTTATCCTCCTAACACATTTTTAAAACACATCTATTTGTATGTAATGGAAATCTATCTTTTTTCCCTTCTAGTTTAGAAACCTATTAGAGCTGAATAACTGATGAGTTTTTGGTAGGTTATATCATTAAACAACATAAGAATTGAGATGTGGAGTATAAAATGGATAAAGTTAATAACTGTTTCCCCAATGTAAGAATGAGAATTTTTTGATCCACCACCCTCCACTGGTAATAATAATTAATATGTAACTCATTTCTACTGGATAATTACTGAAATGAAAGAAAGGTCAATCCATGTGGTTAGTAGAAAGTACACTGGTTTTATTGTCAGAGATCTGGATTTGAAACCTAAATACACCACAAGCTGCACAAATTTAGACAGGTCATTAAGCTGTCCTAAACCTCAGTGTCTTAATGTGCAGAAGAAACTTCTAATATAATACCAACTTCTTTTTTTTTTTTTTTTTTTGAGACAGAGTCTTGCTCTGTCACCAGGCACCAGGCTGGAGTGCAGTGGCACGATCTTGGCTCACTGAAACCTCCGCCTCCCGGGTTCAAGCAATTCTCCTGCCTCAGCCTCCTGAGTAGCTGGGACTACAGGTGCACACCACCACATTCAGCTAATTTTTCTATTTTTAGTAGAGACAAGGTTCCATGTTGTCCAGGATGGTCTTGATCTCTTGACCTCATGATCCGCCTGCCTCAGCCTCCCAAACTGCTGGAATTACAGGCGTGAGCCACCTCACCGGGCTAATAATACCAACTTCTAAGGGTTGTTGTAGGAATTAAAGTGAGATAATGCCTGCAGAACCCTTAGTACAATGCATGGCTAACAAATGTTTATTTCTAGTTGAAAAGCAATGCCAAGAATTAGTAAATTTCATATTAATTTCTAAAAAAAAAATGAAGATTTCTTGAGTATAAAGTTCCCTTCAGAGAAAGTGACTGTTACTTGTATGTGTGTGGGTGGGGGGGCTGGGGGGGATCCTCAGACCTCTGTTAAAATGCAAATGTAGAGTTCCTATTTTGAATATTGGAATCAAGGTAATTGAGGCTGTTTTTAACATACAACTGCATACCATGAGTCTCAGAATAGTTTGTTGTGGTTCTCAATCCGGGTGACTTTCTCCCCAGAGGATATTTGGCAATTTCTTGAGACATTTTTGGTTGTCCAACTTAGGTAGGGGTGTGGTACAGACATCTACTGGGAAGAGATCAGGAACTCTGCTAAACATGCTACAGTGTACAAGATAGCCCCCACCCAACATACGCACACACGCACTAAATTATCTACCCTAAAATGTCAACAGTGACAAGATTGAGAAACCCTAGATTAATGTATGACAGTTACGGTTTGTCAGAAGCTAATAAGAAATACATGTTTCATAAATATTTGAAGTATTTGCTGTGATAGGCACTTGAAAAAAAAAGTTTTCATCCATAGTCTTAAAAATCAGAATATATTATGTTCCATTTACTAGAAAATGTGTCTACACCACCTAGGGATATTTGTAAGGAACTTTATTGGCCTAAGACTTTCAACTGCCCATCTTAAAATTATTTTTTCATTTCTAGTTAATCTAAAAAGAAACAGATTTATTATAAAACTTTAGATCACAGCCCCAGGCTTCAAGGAACTTATAATATAGCTGAAAAGGTAAAACATGCATTCAAGAAAGTCTACTATTAAGTTCCATTAGTGCCAGAGTCCTGTCTATCTCATTCACCTTTATATCTCTTGTGCTCAGCACAGCAGCTTGGAATGCAAAATACTCAATAAATAGTCTTAAAATGGAAATAAAACAACTAGGGAACAAGGTCCAAGAGTATAGGACCAAGTGAAATATTAATAAATGATGTTATAGAATTGAGAGAAGGGAAAAATCTGTATAACTTTAGTACTAAAAATAGGCCAGGAAAGTTTCCTTTAAAGAGGTAGATGTTAAATAAAATTAAAATTGTAGACAATATAAAATATAAAAGTAGACAATTTGAAGTTCTAACTTCTGCTTGCTTAACTTTAGTTACTCTCCCCTTAAACTCTATGGATTGGCTAATTCATCTGAAATTATATGCGTGGAACTAATTGAAGTTCTTCCCTAAACATCATGTTCTCTGTAACACTTATGTTTTATACATGCTGTTTCCTCTGTTGAACTGACTTTTCAACCTTATCCACCTCTTCAATCTTCCTTCACTGATTAACTCCTACTCATCATTCTGGTCTCTGCTAGATATCACAGTCTCTGGAAAATCCTCCATGACCTCCACCAAGATCAGGTTAGGAGTTTTGTGTGTGTGTGTGTGTGTGTGTGTGTGTTTAATATATATTTTATTGCACTTTAGGTTCTGGGGTACATGTGAAGAACATGCAGGATTGTTGCATAGGTACATACATGGCAATGTGGTTTGCTGCCTCCATCCCCATCACCTATGTCTGGCATTTCTCCCCATGTTATCCCTCCCCAACTCCCTACCCCCCACAGTCCCCCACAACAGACTGCAGTGTGTGATGCTTCCCTCC
>CAUYLG010064409.1:0-63559 GCA_963573385.1 Cacajao melanocephalus | reverse complement strand
TTTGTTTTTTCTTGGAGAGGGCCTTGCTGACCCTCGAAGTCTCTAACTATAAAGGTAAGAGGCTTTCCCTGCTTTATTTTGAGTATCTGTGAGTCTTTGCAGGTGAGATGGGTCTCCTGAATACAGCACACTGATGGGTCTTGACTTTTTATCCAGTTTGCCAGTCTGTGTCTTTTGATTGGGGCATTTAGGCCATTTATGTTCAACATTAATATTGTTATGTTTGAATTTGATCCTGCCATTTTGTTACTGGCTGGTTGTTTTGCCCGCTAGTTGATGCAGTTTCTTCATTGCATTGTTGTTCTTTACCATTTGGTATGTTTTTGCAATGGCTGGTACCGGTTGTTCCTTTCCATGTTTAGTACTTCCTTCAGGAGCTCTTGTAAGGCAGGTCTTATAGTGATGAAATCTCTCAGCAATTGCTTGCCAGTAAAGAATTTTATTTCTCTTTATTTATGAAGCTTAGTTTGGCTGGATATGAAATTCTGGTTTGAAAGTTCTTCTCTTTAAGGATGTTGAATATTGGCCCCCACTCCCTTCTAGCTTGTAGGGTTTCTGCTGAGAGATCCACTGTGAGTCTGATGGTCTTTCCTTTATGGGTGACTCAACCTTTCTTTCTGGCTGCCCTTAGGATTTTTTCCTTCATTTCAACCCTGGTGAATCTGATGATTATGTGCCTTGGGGTTGCTCTTCTTGAGGAATATCTTATGGTGTTCTCTGTATTTCCTGGATTTGAATGTTGGCCTGCCTTGTTAGGTTGGGAAAGTTCTCTTGGATAATATCTTGAAGAGTGTTTTCCAACTTGGAGTCATTCTCCCTGTCACATTCAGGTACATCAATCAAATGTAGATTAGGTCTTTTCACATAATCCCATAGTTCTTGGAGGCTTTGTTCGTTTCTTTTCACTCTTTCTCCTCTAATCTTGCCTTCTCGTTTTATTTCATTGTTTTTATCTTCTATCTCTGATATCCTTTCTTCTGCTTGATCGATTCGGATGTTGAAACTTGTGTTTGCTTCGTGAAGTTCTCGTGCTGTGTTTTTCAGCTCCATCAAGTCATTTATGTTCTTCTCCAAGCTGGTTATCCTAGTTAGCATTTCGTCTAACCTTTTTCAAGGTTCTTAGTTTCCTTACATTGGGTTAGAATATGGTCTTTAACTCAGAGAAGTTTGTTATTACCCACCTTCTGAAGCCTGCTTCTGTCAATTTGTCAAACTCATTTTCTGTCTTGTTTTGTTCCCTTGATGGTGAGGAGTTGTGATCCCTGGGAGGGGAAGAGGTGTTCTGGTCTTTGATGGTTTCATTCTTTTTGTGCTGGTTTCTTCCCATCTTTGTGGATTTATCTCCCTTTGATCTTTGAAGTTGGTGATTTCGGGAGGAATCTCTGAGTGGATGTCCTTTCTGTTGCAGTTGGAGCTATATCTTATTTGGCCTGTAGAGGCGCTGCTGGGCTGCCACCGATTCAGTCAGGTTGCTGGGTAGGTGGTCTTCCCCTGGGGTTTGTTTGCAGGTGAAATGAGCCCTGCCTTCCCAATGGTGTCTCTCCTTCCCTGAGCTTGATCTTCTCGGTTGAGGTTAAACTGGTGTTTCACTGCCAAGCTCTCTAGTGCATGGGCTTCAGTTTGAGTTTTGTGGGGGTGGAGCCTGCCAGGCCTTATGGCCTGTTTCCCTGCTTTCAACTCTACCTCTTTCTGTGGGACGGGTTGTTCCATCCTGCTGGCATTGGTCCAAACTTCTGCCCAGGGCCGTGCTGACAACTTGTGGCACCAGGCAGGAGCCATCGCTCAGATTTCCATCAACAACCCACGGCGCCCCTCAGTCTGGCGGAGCTCTCGTGACTGGGTTGCAGGAGGGATGAGGTAAGCACAGGATCCGAATCGGAGCACCAAGAGGGTGAAGTCCCCGACCCTCTGAGCCAGCTACACATTCCAGGTGGGGACGTGCTGCCCCCATCTTGGTTCACCCTCCCTGGATGGCTCTCCCCCAGCTTTGGCTCTTTCCCTAGGCTATTTTCAGAGTCCTACCAGTCCCGCTGAAATGAACCCGGCACCTCGCTTGGAATTGTGAAGTCCTCTAGCCCTCTGCATTTCATTCGCTGGGCTGCATTCCAATGTTGCCTCCTCACTGCCATCTTGGTGCGCCTCTCTATTTATTTTAATATTTATTTTATTTTATTTTTTAGAGACAGGGTCTTGCTCTGTCACCCAGGCTGGAGTGCAGTGGTGCAATCACAGCTCACTGCAGCCTTGAACTCCTGGGCTCAAGCGATCCTCCTGCATCAGCCTCCCAAGGAGCTGAGACTACAGGTGCACACCCCCATGCCCGGCTACATTTTTCATCTTTATTTTTGTAGAGGTGGGGTCTTGCTACATTGCCTAGGCTGGTCTCAAATTCCTGGCCTCAAGCAATCCTGCCTTGGCCTTCCAAAGTGATGGGATGACAGGCTTGAGCCACTGCGCCCAGCCCAGGCATTTCTTCATCAAGAAGAAATGTGCTCTATTTCAGAGGTCAGTGAAAGATAGCCCACAGCCAAATCCTGCCTGCTTCCTGCTTTTGTAAATAAAGTTTTATTGAAACACAGCCACACTCATTCATTTACTTATTGTCTATTGCTGTTCTTGAACAACAGCAGGTCTGAGCAGTTGCAACAGAGACCATCTGGGTCACTGAGCTGAAATGCTTACTATCCAGCCCTTGGAAGAAAAGTGCTCACCCAGCTCTGTCTTCACAACTCTGTCAATTCCATTCATTCCTCAACTGAGGCAGGCTGTCTTCCTGCCCACCTGCTACCTCTCTCCCATCAAAATTGCCTTCCAATGATAACACTCAGTTGCCAATAAACATATATAAACACTTAGAACAATGCCTGGCACAGAATATGCATTGTGTAAGAAATGTTATTATTGGTAGTAGTATTTTTTTTTTTTTGAGACAGAGTCTTGCCCCATTGGCCAGGCTGGAGTGCAGTGGCGTGGTCTCGGCTCACTGCAACCTCCACCTCCTGGGTTCAAGCGATTCTCCTCCCTCAGCCTCCCAAGTAGCTGGGATTATAGGCACATGCCACCACACCCAGCTAATTTTTGTATTTTTAGTGGAGATGGGGTTTTGCCATGTTGGCCAGGCTGGTCTCGAACTCCTGATCTCAGGTGACTCACCCACCTCAGCATCCCAAAGTGCTGGGATTACAGGTGTGAGCCACCATCTCTGGCCTATTATTATTATTTTTTAACAAATATTATTGTCCCCTCCTTCCCTCTTCTTAAAACTCTCCTCCCTTTGCTTTCAGGACACTGCTCCTTCCCCCTCCTCCTCCTGCCTGGCTCGCTGGCCACTCTTTCCTCTGTCCACATAAAACAAAACTTTCTTCTTCTCCTTCCAGAGTTCTTGCAGAAAACTCACACTCGGAAAGTCCACACTCAAACTCCTCCTCTTCCTCCCTCCCCTGTCTCCTCCCTTTCCTCTTCTTCCTTCCCTTTCCTCTCCTCTTTCCCCCCTCTTCCTCTTCCCTCTTCTCTCCCCCTCCTCTACTTCTCTCTTCCTCTCCTCTCTCTTCTCTTCTCCTTCCTCCCTTATCCCCTCCCCCGCCTCCTCTTCCTCTTAAGTGCTGTGTTGGTGATTGGCACTGCTAACTCTCCAAATCCCCAAGCTAGACACCTGGGAGTGAACGCAGCCTGCCCTCAGTGGGACTGCCCCTATATGCCATCTGCAGAGGTAGTGTCTGCACTCTTAGTGCCTGGCCAGGCCTGCTCTCCTCCAGCCCAGTTCCTCCAGTACTCAATCCTCCTCTGGAATGACCCCTCTCCTGCCAGTCTCACTCCCTGAGCCTCAGCTCCCTGTGCCCTATGTCCCCCCAAAATTAGGAGCCACTGAGCTAGAGCATAGTCAGAGGAGAAGCAGCTTGCCATGGTCCGTGGTTTAAACTCTGGTGCTTGCCACCTGCTCTGGCTGATCCCTGAAGCTGGGGCATGGAGTCTGATGACTGGCCCCAGGGGTCCAGTTCATGCACCGGTTGAAACCATGGAGCTCCCCATGAGCTTTTCCGTGCAGAAAATGCTTCCTGTGTAGCACCTTCCTGCTCTTCTGTGTCCATATTCCAGTCCCCTCCGTGGTCTTGGGTGTGTAAAAATCTATTCATATGGCTCTATCTATGAAGTTTTTAGCATTTTTGACCCAATAGAAGACAGGGACAAGAGAAGATAAGAGAGTCTCTTTTAGTAACAGGGTCCTGAATCCAAAGTCAGAAAGAGTAGATTTAATCTGTCAAGGAGTGGAGGGTCCAGCCCTGCTGGGTCTAGAGGGTATTCTCTCCGGTTGCGGAGATGAGAGACTGGAGAAATAAAGACACAATACACCGAGATCAAGAGAAAAAGAGTTTGGGCCCAGGGGACCACTACCACCAGTACGCAGAGACTTGCAGCCCTGAGTACCTGGACACTCTGACTTTTATTAGGTACAAAACAGCGGGGCAGGGTAAGTAGGGTGAATCTTCAAAGAGATCACGTGTCTAAGTAACAAGGGTCCCAGGACTTTCAAGTAGCTGAGGCAGGAGGCAGCAAGATGCATCAGCACTTTATGTTATACTTGCCAAGTAAGAACAAAGGCTTCAAAAATTATGCTACTTCTTACTGTCTTCAAAAGAGAAACCAGGTGCAGAAGAAGAGAGAGAAAGCAGACACAGATTGCAACCAACATAGCACAGCACCACATAGAGACAATTAAGCCCCCGGGGAGCTGCGGGTTGGGCTGACTGATATCAATCTTTCCACAAGAGCCTGGCAGGGAAAGGACAGGGAATGTTCTCTTCCAAGGTCTGCTGAGTAGCGGGTGCTTCCCCAAGCACTGGCACTACCGCAGAGATTTTACATGCCCTCCAGCAACCCTTACGCGGGTGTGACAGAGGGCTTGGTTCCGGCATTCAACAGGTTATCTCTGCTGATCAACACAAGTTGATGTTCCACAGGTATTAATGCTCTTGCCTTGTGGCCACATTCCATAGTGTCCCTTATCGGTAGCTGACCACAGCAACCCGAACTTCCTAGATAATTATGCATAAAGTACAAGAAGGCTTTAATCAAGGCTTAATATTCAATAAGACTAATATCTAGTCACTCATACTTAATATTCAATAAGACTAATAGCTAATCATTCATGATACTTATTCCTAACTAGATTCTTCTTTCTATATTCTATTTATTAAACAGGAACTGGCTGAGGCTTCAGTCTCCTGCCTCTGCACTTATGAGACTTTCTACCCACAAAGGAGTCTGTGTGCCTGGGAAGACACTACTGTTGAATCTCTGTGGTCAAGTGTGCACTGTGAAGGGCACAGATGAGTGACTCTGAAGGCTCTTCAGCTCTAAATGCCAGTGTCGGTCCTCTAGAAAGTGCAAGAAAGCTGCTACAGGAAGGGGAGCTGTCACTTGTTTTGCATCAGGGAGATATAATTGTAGTTAGGGAGGCTTGGCAGCTTTGAGGAGGCCCAGCTGGAATGAGCAGGTGGTAAAATTTTATAGGAATGGTGGGCATGCCTGCACAGATAGAAGGACTTGCTTAGCTTTATACTTGCATGGGGGGTATAGCTCAGGGGTAGGGCATTTGACTACAGATCAAGAGGTCTCTGGTTCATAATCCAGGTGCCCCCTGCTGTGTTCTTGTTTTGCTCTCTGGAGCTGGGTTGAAGATTCAGCACCCTTCTCCAATCCTAAATTTTATGATGCTGAGCCTCCCTAAATCCGGGGAAAAGCCAGGAGCAACTTTAAGCCCTGTCACTGAGAATCACAGTCTCAGGGTGATAAATTCCTTCAACCTGGGCTTTTTGTTTCACTTACCAAAGGTTTTGTTCTACCTTGCCTGGTTTTGTTTCACTTTTTCTACAGGTTTTCATGACCCCAAATCGGTGATGTGCTGGTAAATGTTTAACGACCAGCTCTGTGGGGGGTGATCTGTAGTGTTTTCCAGTTTCACAGAGTGAAAAATAATCCCACCATGACCAATTTCAAGCTACAAATATGAGATCATGAACATGGAGTTGGGAAGATGTGCTAACAAACAATTGCTGCAAGCCAGCTCAAGCGTAACACTGCCCCAATCCACCTTCCCTACAGAAGCGTGGGCTCTTTGACCTTGCTCTATCTTCACAATGCCTCCTGACATCAGAGCAGTGGTTCTCACTTGCCCATTCATCTATGGAATCATTCATTCACTCGTCACTGGATTCCTACTCAATGCCAGACACGAGAAAGACAGAGATAAGCAAGAGCTGTCTATGGTGAGCAAAATAGTCCAGTGAAGAAATTATCAAGCAATGACAAGGATAGCTGAACAAAAAAACAATGGGTGCTATTTTTAAATGAAATGTTGTTACCATCAACATTAACTAGATGATCTAAAACTCCTCCTACCTCAAGACACTCAGAAATGCAAGATAAGATATAGTGAATATATATTCTTACATATATGTCTGCGCTCTCATAACAGGAAAGGATATCTCTGGGGTGGCAGTAGGGGATGAACTAAAACCCTGATAGGTAAATATGGGCTGAACCTGGGAATGCCTGTGGTGGTTGTGGTGAGCTAACCAAGGTGGTTCAGTTTTCACAGCCATGTGAGTATAGATTTGGCTTAAGACCTGAGTCTCCCTTCTCTTGTAACAAGTCAAACCCTTAGAAAGGCATAATATTAGTAAAAGCATAGAAAAAAAAAGCATCCACTTGCATAAGAACACAAGACATCTTTCTCTTCCTGGGGAGGCGGAGGGCATCACCCCTGAGAATCCATAACCATACACCTATCCTCACACTTGTTAGGGCTTTGAATTTATACTACCTACATGGTTCAGAAATTCCTCAGCCTGAAAGTTAACATAAAAAGTACTCAGGCTAACAATGATTCTAGAGTATCCAAAAGAAGCAAAAACAAACTCTGAAGGACATATCCTCAAGCCAGGCTGCACAGCATTCCTACTGATAAAGCCTGGCTAAAGATGGCCTCACAATTCAAAGTAATAAAATATACAAGGAACCAGCCTATTATGGGTGAGAACCACCAAACAAAATAAAGTCATAAAGTCAGATCATGAGTTACCAGATAGATACTATAAAGTAAGGATAGTTAAAAATCTTAAAGACATGAGGAATTTAAAGTGTGGACACCTGTGATCTCTTTTTTTTTTTTTTTTTTTTGAGACGGAGTCTCACGCTTCTTGCCTAAGCTGGAGTGCAATGGCACCATCTTGGCTCACTGTGACC
Organism: Cacajao melanocephalus; assembly: GCA_963573385.1. Classification (NCBI taxonomy): domain Eukaryota; kingdom Metazoa; phylum Chordata; class Mammalia; order Primates; family Pitheciidae; genus Cacajao; species Cacajao melanocephalus. Next base: position 56,314 of record CAUYLG010064409.1, on the reverse strand, counting down.
TCTGTCTCCTAGGTTCAAGTGATTCTCCTGCCTCAGCCTCCCAGGTAGCTGGGACTACAGGTATGTGCCATCACGCCTAGCTAAGTTTTGTATTTTTAGTAGAGATGGGGTTTCACCATGTTGGCCAGGATGGTCTCAATCTCTTGACCTCCTTTATTCACCTGCCTCGAACTCCCAAAGTGCTGGGCTTACAGGCGTGAGCCATTGCTGTGATTTTTCTTTAAAGCTAAAGCAGTACATGTAAAATGAAGAGTGCAGTCACTAAAATTGATCATTTAATTAACAGATTAAACACACATTAGACAAAGCTAAAGAGAGATTTAGGAATGAAAGAATATCTTTTAAAAATTACTAATAATGAAGCACAAAGGTGAAAAAAATGAAAAATATGAAAGAGTAGCTAAAAGAGATGGAGCAGAATAAAGGGATCAACATATGTCAAATATAAATTCCACAAGAAGAAAGTATAATGGGGAAGAGGCAATATTAAAAGATATAATAGCTGAGAATTTTCCAGACTTGAACAAAGATGTGACACCTCAGATGTAGGACTCATGAGTTCAAGAAAGGTAAATAGGACATCCATACCTAGTCAACTGCAGTGAAACTTCATGATACCACAGATAGAGAGATGGTTTTTAAATGAAGCCAGAAAAGTTAAATCATATGCAAAGAAATAATTAGACTGACAGCAGACTTTTCAACAGCAACAATGAAAGTCAGAAGACAGTGGAATAAAATATTAAAGGCATGAAAGAGAATTCTCTCCTAGAACCTAGCATTCTTTCCATAGCTAAACTATCATTCAAGAGTGAGAAAAATGTAAGACATTTTATATAACAGAAAGTATCTACTTCTAACATATCCTTACTGAAATAACTTTTAAAAGTTGTGCTTCAGGAAGAACACCGAACCCAGAAGGAAGGAGAAAGAGGCAAGACAATTGGGTGAACAAAGATAGTGGTGAGCACATAGGTAAATCTAAACAGCATAGATTGTATAAAGCAAAAGCAATTACTTTAAATGTCAGGAGAGGGGTTTAAAAACAAGACGTAACTAAAAAGAACAATAATTACACACAAGACAGAAGGGGAATAGTGTGATTAAACTCATATTCAAAAAGCTTTCTATCATTTGGAAGAAGATCAGAAATAATAAATATTAGATTCTATTAAAGCAAATATGTGTGTAAAATTACAGAGTAACCCCTAAATGAATAGAAGAGGAAATCATAACTTTCAAATCAGTAGAAAGAAAAAAGTGAACAAAGAAAATTGATCACTCCTAAAGGAAAATAATGGAGAAAAAGCATAGAAAATCAGAATAAATAGCACAAAATAAGATGACAGAAATGAATAAAAATATATTGATAATCGCAATAAATGCAAATGGACTATTTGTTAATTATGATAGCGATTGTCAGACTGGATTCAGCAACAACAAAATCTAGCTACATGCTCTTATATGACACACATCTGAAACATAAATATAAGCAAAGTTTGAAATTAAAAGAACAGGAAAAGATATATCAAAGAAATACTCACCAAAATAAAGTTAGTGTAGCTACAGCAACATCAAACAAAATGGATTATATACAAAAAGTATTACTAGGGATGGTGTTACTTTCTAATAATAAAATGAACAATTCTCTAGGAAAATATTACAATTCTAAGTTTGTAAGCACATAGCCTCCAAATACAGGAAGCAAAAGTTGACAAATGCACAGGGAGAAATTGACAAATGCACAATCTTGATATGAGATTTGAACACCTCTTTAGTAGCTGATCGTTCCAAAGGCAAAAAGATGGTAAGCTATAGAAGTCATAACAAAGTCATTGATAAGCTTGATTTTATAGCTCTAACTAGATCCTACACCAAAATTAGAATATATGTACTCTTTTAGGCAAACATGGAACATTTTCAAACATCTATTGCACACTTGGCCACAAAGCAGTCTCAGAAAATTCTAAAAAATCAACATCACATACTACATTCTCTGACTATAAGGCAAAACTCAAAAGCAAACTAGTAATTCATATAAAAGATTTCCATTTGGAAATTTAAAAGTACTTGTAAATAACCTCATGGATGGAAAAAGAAATCATAATGAAAATTAGGAAATATTTTAAAGTTGCAGCCATTTTCACATGGAGGACTGGCCAGCACTATTTGCCTTTAGAGGAAACTAGCAGATTCATTTTGGAAAACTACTGACTAGTTCACCAAAAGTCAATTCACAGAACGACCAGACAGCCAAAAGCCAAATACGGTGAAAGCTAAACCACTGAGTATCAATTTGCTAAACAACCAATTTAAATTATAGATTTTTTTTTTTTGAGACAGGGTCTTGCTCTGTCACCTAGGCTGGAGTGCAGTGGTGTGCTCTTGGCTCACTGCACCCCCGACTCTGCCTGCTAGGCTCAAGCAATTCTCCCACCATAGCCTCTCAAGTAGCTGGAACTACAAGGGTGCACCACTCCACCTGGTAAATTTTTGTATTTTTTGTAGAGATGAGGTTTCACCACGTTGCCCAGGCTGGTTTGGAACTCCCAGGCTCAAGCAATTTGCCAGTCTTGGCCTCCCAGAGTGCGGGATTACAGGCGGGAGCCACCATGCCTGCCCCCAGCAAGGATTTTTAAAAGATGTGTTTCATCTCCACTCCTGCCTTTGTCTGTCCCCAGAGCCACCCAATAAACCTGGTTCAGGACTGACTTCACAACTATTTTTTAACACACACACAGGGACTGAGATTAATACAAGTGTACCAGGTCAAAGGTGCAACTAAAATTTGTGGGGTGGGAGTGCCAGGAAGTGTCTCCATAATTTAAATAATTGGCCATGCAGCAAATTTCATGTTGGTGAACGGCTTTTAGTGACTGATGGTCCACAAACGGGGCAGAAAGCCTAGCCAGGAAGTGGAAGTTTGAATCAAAGAGGTGCCAATGTTAAAACAAAGGTGCATCTTTCTTGGATGCACATGTTAAAACAAAGGTGCATCCTTCTTGGATGGAGATTTCTTTACGAAAGTGTTTAAGGCAGGGGTTCCCAATCCACGGGCTGTGGACCAGTACCAGTCCTGGCCTCTTAGGAGCTGGGCAGCCCAGCAGGAAGTGAGCGGCGGGCAAGCCAGGGGAAGCTTCATCTGTAGTGACAGCCGCTCCCCATGGCTCGCATTATCTCTGAGATCAGCCCCCTGTCAGATGAGCAGGTGCCGGATTCTCGTAGGAGCCAGAACCATGTTGTGAATGTGGGATGCAGGGTGAGCACTCCTTAGGAGAATCTAATGCCTGGTGATCTGACGTCTAACAGTTTCATCCCCAAACAACCCCTCTCCCCATCCATGCAAAAATTCCTTTCCACAAAACTAGGCCCAGGCCCAAAAGGTTGGGGACCCCTGGTTTAGGGGATTTTAAAGTTTAGGGATCAAGGGCCGGAGGGTGGGCGGTGGAAAGGAGCTGGGAGCAGGAACACATTACTGTGAGGAGACCGCCTCACTTCGGCACGGAGGTGGGACCCGGCCTAAAGTCCTGGCGGGGACTTACCCTGGGGGCTGTGGCCTGTAGGGCTCTTGAGATGAGATATTGCACTTTTAAGTTTTCCCTTTTCGCGAGGTGGGGCCCTGGTGATATCTCCAAGTCGTTGTTCAGTACACACGCCGCTCCTGTGTCTAAGGTGTCTCGGGTATGACCGAGGAGGCTTTGCCCGGGTGGGCGCGCGCCTTTCCTCGGAGACCGGGTCAAGGGGTGTCAGCATCGTACCCCAGAATTCTAGGAGGTGATCACAACCGGCGCGGCTGCAAGGGCCAGCCCTGGGCGGCTGAGCCAGGAATTCCCTTTCCTTTTCTCCGATATTGCCCAGGCAGGGCGCTCTGTGGGCAGCAGGGTCTGGACCGGCTTCCAAACCCAGAGCAGCGTCTCCTCTGCTCGGGACCCCAGCTTCCCCTTCCCCTCCAAGCTTCTGCTTGGCACAGCAGGCTTAGCCCCGCAGGCCCCCTTTCCGGAACCTTCTATAAAAATGAAGGGGTCCTTCTCCAGACAGGAAAACCAGGCTCGCTGCGCCTCGCCCGCACCCGCGGAGCGCCCAGCTCTCGCCACGTCCTCCCGGAGCAGGCCTTCGAATTCGGGAAACGCAGGGGGAGGCGGAGGAGGGTGGGACCCGCTTCCTTCCAGCATAACACGTTTATTTGAGGCCTACTACGTGCCAGGAACTGGGGTTACCACAGCAGCAAACAGGCACGCAAAATGTGACACGCAGGTAGGTCATGGCTGTGGCGAGCCCGGGCGCGGGCGACAGATCTGAGGACGCGCGGGGGCCTGGCCCGGACGGACCCTCGACCCTTCCACTCCGGGTCGGGTTTCCTGGACCGCAGGCTCTAGGAAAGACGGGTTCCTTTTCACTCCCAGCATCAGCCCCTGGCACATGGGATGCGCTCAGTGCTGGCTGCGGGAAAGAATGGGTGATGCGCTGCGCGTACCAGCGGGCTTGCACGCCCACTGCTGGCCTGGCGGGTCTTGGCGCCCAAACTCTGCCCGCAGCTGTGGGCGGGGATAAGGGGGGGCGGGGACGAGGCCGCAGCCGGGTCCGCCTCACCCCTCGTTTCCCTCCCCGCCCCCCGCTTCCGGGCCGGTGCCGCGGCGCCTTCTGGGAAGTGTAGGCCGCGCCTACGCCGGCCGGGCCGCCGCAGCTGGGGACTCAGGGCGGAAACGTGACCACCCACCAAAGGATGCGAGGCGCGCGGGGCGGGCTCAACGAGGCTGGGGGCGGGCCCGGGCGCGCTCATCCCCGCCCCTCCCCCGCGGCCCAGGGCCCCGCCTCCTCCTGCGCCGACCTGGGCCGCCGCCTACGAGGGTCGCGCGCACCCGCGCCTGGGGCCGCGCCGGAAACCGAGGAGTGGCGGGGAGGCTGAGCTCTGGGATGGCGAGCAAGGTAAGGCAGGCGGACCCGCGGACCCCTCGGCGCAGTGCGGCCCCAAAGGCTGCTGGGCGGGAAAGAGCTGAGACCCCCCAACTTCGGAATCGGCTGGGCGGGGCAGGGCAGGCCTGATGCTCGGGGATTCGTGCCGGGAAGTTCAGGTCCTCGGACAACCTCCCTCCAGTTCTCCGCCCCCAGGTACCAACGTCCCAGTATCCACCTGGGGAAACCCCCTTGGCGTGGCTTCTGTCATTCCAAGTTATCCCGGTAGGGTGGGCATGAAGGCCTCGGAGGGAGTGAGTAAATCTCATACTTCTATTCTTGGTGGAATCCTGGATCCCGGGGGGATGGGGACGTGGAAATGGGCAGAAACAGAAGACAGAACGACCCCCAAGTTTTGTCCTGGGCATCCTCCAGGTAAGATGTTTAGATCTGAGAGCTGGAGGGAGAGCCCCAGGCTGTGACAGCCTGGGCACCGTCTGGGCTGAGTTGTGTGTGGGCTGTAACGATGCCAGGAAACTCTGGTGCTGATCCAATCCCAGCGGGGAACTGCTGCACGTCCTTCTGGATGGGCACCTGGAGCCAGTTCTGCGACCGTAGTGGCTCCTGAACTTCGGCCAGCCTGAGGTCGCCATGGATGGGGGGTAGTGTGTGACTAGGCAGAGCACATACACTGTGCCAGGCCCTTGGCATCATTAGTGCTCCCAAGCATTTGGGGAGAAGGGAGAGGCCAGGCAAATTGGATGTTGTTGGGCAGGGACAGTCAAGTGTCCTTTTCAGGGCTGGCTGCACAGTTAAGTAGCCCAGGGACACCCTGGCTGAGACATGTCCATGGCCCCATCCTAGGGCCTCCCCATACCACATACCACAGTTTCCTGTTCTGTAAAATGATGAGTTTGGGCCACTGACCTTTCGGATCTGATGTGTGGGGAGGAGAATATCCTCACGCCACGTAGCTTCCTGGAAAAGGTGGCCAGGAGTGACCTTGGGGAGTGGTAGGTTACAGTCAGGTGGATGGGAGCAAGGAGGGCTCCCAGAAGCCCAGGGGGATGTGAGCACAGCCTCCAGGTTGAGGGGTCCTGGGGCAGGGTCTGATCTGGGAGCCTGAGCCTGAGACCCACTGGGAGAGCAGGTGTGGGATGGGAAGGACCCTGAGAGAGGGACAGGTCCAGCAGCCACTGAAGCTGCAGTTTTTGTGTTGGGCTAGTGACACAGTGGAAGACTATGTTAGGAGGACCGGTGTGCAGCTGTGAGCTAGGAGGCTGCCGGGTTACAGCTGTCCTGGATCAGCCCAGAAAGCTTTTCTCTATTGATTGGGGGAAGGAGGTGAAGTGAGGCCTGAGGAGGAAGTCTGGTGGTGTGTGGGCATAGCCAGCCATGGTGGCCTTCCTCCTCCCGAAGACGAGTGTTGTGGCCCAGAATTTGCATACTCACACTTGCTCCCTCCCTCACATACAAAACCCTCACTCTTCCTTTGCTTTTTTTGGGCAGAGGGAGGCCACTAGCGGAAGTGCCTGTCCTGGCCACAGTCAGTTCCCATTCGCATTTTATAAGAATTTGGTCTCAAAACAGTTTGCCTTGAGGCTGAGATGATGAGAGACCTGGAAAGCATCTCTTAGGATTCCTGGAAGAGCTGGGATATATTTAGCCTGGAGCGAGAGGCACTGGTGGTCATGGAGCAGTGTGTGGAAGAGCTCAGCTGATGGGGCAGACCTGCAAGTGGGCGTTAGGCAGACAGGCCTGGTTACAGTATTACTAATCATAGCACTTAGTGTTAACAGTCCCTGCATTGTTTCCAGGCACTCTTCCCATATTTGTTTTGTCTTTACAACATCTCTATGAGGTAGGTTGTTATGATCCTGATATTGCAGGTGAGTTCACCGAGGCCCAGATGGGTTAGGTTTGGCTGAGGTCTCATAACTAATATGAAACAAGGCAGGGATTGGAATTCTGGCAGCCTGGCTCCTGAGGCCAAGCCCCAGTGACCATGCTCTGCCCCCAGCCTCTGGGTCCACAACTTCTTAATGGCCACATCAGGCCAGCAGTGGTACCAGTGGAACCAGCACAGCTGGTGTCATGTTCTTGCCTAGAGCTCAGACCTGCCTTGCCAGCTCTGTGTTGAGCCACCAAAATGTCATGTGGGAGCCCTCTGCCTGGCATGAACCAAAATTCCAGACTCCCAGAAGGAAGGCAGGGGTGTGGCACACACCAGGTTGTTTGCGCAATCTAGGCATCCTGAGCCACTCCCCATCATTTAGGAAATGGTGGGAAGCCTCCTGGCACCTGAATGCCTAGAAGCCAGCCCGGGGCCCTCCTGCCGAGCAGGCCTTGCCTTCCTAAGGACAGCAGTCTAGAGCTGCTCTGTGAGCTCTTCTGCATAGACCCTGATGTTGGCTACATTTTCTCTGTTCCAAGACGCCAGGAAGAAATGTAAATGACTCTTTGAGAAAAGTTTTGGAGGGTGTCTGAGACTGTTCCTGAGAGGGAGTGACCATACCTAGGCCAGAGCCACGGAGATTTGCTCAGGGAGAGTCTGCACACTGAGGCAGGAGGTGAAGGCCATGGTATCTCACTGCTCATGGGCCTCTGGGCCACAGGCAGGCAGTCACAGGAGGGACTGCCCCTTGCACTGGTAGGTGTGACTGCATGGGACAGGGATGGTTTTGTTTTGTTTTTTGAGATAGAGGCTGGAGTGCAATGGCGTGATCTCGGCTCACTGCAACCTCCGCCTCCCAGGTTCTAGCGATTCTCCTGCCTCAGCCCCCCAAGTAGCTGGGATTACTGGCGCCCACCACCATGCCTGGCTAATTTTTGTATTTTTAGTAGAGATGGGGTTTCACCATATAGGCCAGAAGCCACCACACCTGGGACGGTTTTAGAAACACTGACTTGGGCGGGCGCGATGGCTCATGCCTGTAATCCCAGCACTTTGGGAGACCAATGTGGGAGGACCACTTGAGCCTAGGAGTTCAAGACCAGCCTGGGCGACATAGTAATATCCTGTCTTTATTAGTTAATTAAAATCACTGCCCTGAGCAGGTGAAACAAGTGGTGAATTATCTTTGCTTTATTAGGAGTGTTTTCGTTTTCTTCAAGAATTCATTCTTACAAATAAATAGTTCAACGTTCATTTCTCAACAGGAAGGACCCTTTCCATAATTTACCTCCTGTTTGCTTAATTTGCACAGTTAATTTTTGCCATACTTTTGAATTCGAGCTTATTGATGCTGGTCATTTTCTAGTGTCTGATGGCCACGTTAAAGTCCACTGAAGGACCATTTTTAAAGAAACTTAGACAAAAATGTTCCTGTTATTTTTAAAAAGCCACAGGGTAGGAGGAGATGAGTACAGAGACTAGGAGATGGGATACAGAGTGTAGAGGACCCTGGTGACCCAAAGCTTCCAAGGGCGGCCCCAGGTTTCTTCTGAGCACTTCTCTAACCCGCACACAAACTACGTGAACGACAGCAGCGCATTCTCTCACAGCTCTGCAGGCCTGGAGCCCCCACGTCACAGTGTGGGCAGGGCCACACTCCCTCTCAAGGCTCTGGGCAGGATCCTTCTTGCCTCTCGTGGCTTCTGGTGGCCCTGGGCCTTCCTTGACTTGTGGCGGCATCACTCCAGTCTCTGCCTGTCTTCACACAGCCTTCTTCTCCCCGTGTGTCTGTCTCTGTGTCTCTCCTGATAAGGATATGAGTCATACTGGACTAAGGGACCCCCTGCTTAGGAGTATAACCTCATATTAACTAATTCCCTCTGCAGTGACCCTGTTTCTAAATAAGGTCCTATTTACAGGCGCAGGGGTTAGGACTTCAGAGTGTGTCCGCAGGGATGCAGCTCACCCCCAGCACTGTCTCCTGAGGGGATTCCTACGTGTCAGACCCTGCCCCGGGCTCTGGCTATTCTCCTGCTCCCCGGCATGCACCTGGAGGCCCGGGCAGGGACAGCTAGGCTGGCCCCCCTGGGATGGAACAACCAACCCCCCCGGAGACTGTGCCTGCAGGTGTCCATCACCTTCAAGGACTTGGCCGTGCGGTTCTCGGAGGAGGAGTGGCGGCTCCTGGAGGAGGGGCAGAGGGAGTTCTACCGAGACGTGATGCGGGAGAACTACGAGACGCTGGTGTCCGTGGGTAAGGACGGGAGGCAGCAGCACATGCGACAGGAGCCAGGTGGGCGGTGGAAGGGAGGCCACGGTCCCTGGGACCCGGCAGCCTTAGTCTTTCCACCTGGGGATTGTTCATGCTGCTGCTGCTCTGAGTCCCTGGGCCGGGTTCTACGTACAATTTGGTGGGGGCATGTGATGGCCTCTGAGGTTCCAGCCACTCTGTGGTTCTTTGAGTGTAAGTGATCACGTGAACGTGCACAGACACGCAGTGGCCTGGGCTGCTCCATGGCCATGTGCAAGGCGGGGCTCCTCCATTCCCAGGGCCACAGTTCCCTCTTCTTTCCCAGGGACAGCTGAGCTGCTCCCCCTCTCTGCTTTCCTGTCACCCTCAGAGCCTGGAGGAGCTGTTGGGGGAGGGAGCCGTGCTGATGAGGGGCAGGAGCCTGCTGGTTGCGGAGGTCCCCAGGGTAAGTTATCTGTCAGACTTCTCCTCCCACACACAGGTCCTTAGCCCCTGGCAGTGCACAACCTCAGCCTGCCCAGTCCAGCCTCCCACCTCCCTGGCTCCCCTACCCCAGCCTCCTGGACTTCCACCCCTGCCTCTGGGCTGGAAGCCTGTCATGCAGAGAAGCACTCAGAGGAAGCCTGGGGTCACCCTGGAGAGTGCCTCTTGCCTCAGGCCTCCCACCTGCCACCACCCTGAAGCCTTATCCCAGCCACCCCTGCAGAACCTGCCCACAGCTCCCAAAAGTCCTGCCACAAGGCTCACGTCCCAAGACCTCAGATGGTGGATGTGCTCCACTGGCCCAGATTGGGTGAGGCTGGGCATTTAGGGGGTGCTGGGAAAGGCAGAGGGCCCAGATGGTGGGAGAGGTGTGGAAGCAGCCCACCTGGGCATCCCCCTGGGAGGCAGGGAGATTAACGAGTAACAGAGAACAGAAGAGCCCTGTTACCCAGGCCCTGGCCCCATGCCCTGGCTTTCCGTTGGCCAGAGCGCCTGGCCTGAGCCCAAGTCCTCTACATCTCATGGGACATGGTGTCTCCTCTGGCTGCTCCTCCTGTAGCTGGGAGGATTGGGGATGCTGGCTGTGAAACACACACATAGGTGTGAGTGCTGAGCAGCCACAGGGGCACGGGGTCACTGTGGTCTCTCTGCAGGGGGACAGCCCCGGCATAGCCTGCACCTCACCGCCCTGGTGCAGCTGGTGAAGGAGATCCCAGAGTTCTTGTTTGGGGAAGTCAAGGGTGCCATGGACAGCCCCGAGAGTGAGAGCCGGGGAGCCAGCCTGGATGGAGAGCGAGCAAGCCCGGAGGGTAAGTCAGACAGCGGAGGCAGCACACACAGCCTCCTCTGCACTCCCCACGATGAAGCACAAGTCCATGGCACTGCACAGCGGGCAGGGTCCCAGGTACAGGTCGGGAGGCAGAGTCACCTGCTGTTCCTCATGGCTAGGCCGTGTGCCGCCCTTGGAGCGCATGGGCATAGCTGTCAAGAGGGCAGCTCTGACTTTTTCATGGTGGTTTCTGTGTGGCTTTGTCACCCCCCATGCCCCGTGGCCCTACTCAGAGCCCAGTGATGACAACACATAGATGGCTGACATCCTGGTCATTGTTAATAGCACATGGCAAGGGAGGGACCCAGAATGTGACAGTGCAATGATGTTAGGGGCACCTTACTAGATGTTGTCTTCTCCCTCTTTCCCGATAGCAGCTGCGGCAAGAGAACCTTGCCCTCTCCGAGGCCTGCTCAACTGCCTTCCAGACGGCCCTGCCGGCCAGTCCCGCCTGGCCACCACACCCACCGACAGCTCATGCTCCAGTGGCCCACCTGGGGACGGGGTCCAGGGAAGTCCTCTCCCTACCAGTGAGTCTGACACAGCAGGGACAGGGAGAACCAGCATTTCAAGAGCCCTGACCGTGGCATCAGGGGACCTGGAGCCTATGCCCTCTTCATCTTTTCTAAGACTCAGTTCCCTTGTTGCTCCATTCTCTTGTTGACAAAGTACCCCAGAGAACAGGACATGTTTCGCCTCTGGTGTAAACACCAAAGAGGAGATGTGATGCCCAGTCCCTGGGGAGCCTCTCATCCCGCCCCGATCTCTGAGTACTTTGTACACAGAAAGCCTGCAGCAGTTTCTAACACGCAGGCCCGCGGCCGGTAACATTCACATACTTGTGTGCACTGGCCTGACCTCAGATCATCTCATCACAGCAACCCTAAACAGCAGAGTAGGGCAAGGGGAGCTGCTAGGATTTCTCTGGGGTCACATTTTATTTTAAAACTTCTCACAAATTTTGCATTTATCTAACTTTTTATGAAAAATAATTCAAATTAATATGGAATAAAATTGTCACAGGCGGGGAGGCAGAGTCACCTGCCGTTCCTCATGGCCAGGCCATGTGCCGCCCTCAGAGCACATGGGCATAGCTGGTGAGAAGGCAGCTCTGACTTTTTCATGGTGGTTTCTGTGTGGCTTTGTCACTCCCCAGAAACATACCCCATTGAGCTGTGGTTTCATCTGGTGTCCAGGGGTTGTCAGGCACACTTGCTCTGGGGCTTTGTGTGCCCTGGTCTGAGAAGCGTGAGTGTGAGATTGTGGCCTGCATGTCCAGGTTGCCGGCATCACTTGCTGAGCCAAATTCGGAGGCTGGGCTCAGGGAAGGGTCTAGGGTGTTCACAGTGAACCAACAGTCTTGCTGTTTACGGTTAAACCAGAAAGAACCAGGGAAAGGCCCTCAGCCCTCCTGGAACAGGGACTTGGGCAGCTGGAGAGGGCTGTCCTCTACGGGGACCAGATCTGAGGTGACTTCTGGAGTCTGGAGCTGGGGCTAGAAAGGCCCTCCCATCTTCTCCTGCAATAGGAACTGCCGACAAACCATGGCCTACGAAGAAGGAGGGCCCAGGAGCCCTTGGCGGGGAGCCCAGCCCTCCCACCCTTAGCCCTGGCAGGAGGAAGAGCCATGGAGGACAGGAGAGAGGGACCTCGCAGGCTGGTGAGAGACGGGCTTTCCTGAGGGGTGTGGCAAAGGGAAGGCCCGTTTAGTTCACACGAGGAGGGCATGCTGCTCCCCGTCCTGGCTTGGTGGCACCTCCACAAGCATATTCTCATCGGCGGGAATCTCAGCTGCCCGGAGACCTGAGTGCTGCTGCAGCCCCGGGGCCCTGTCAGGACTGCTCTGACCTCGGCCGACCTTGTGTGTGCCACAGGAATTTCTCCTGGGAACAGCCCCTTGCAAGGCCTCATCAACTGTCTGAAGGAAATCCTCGTGCCTGGGCCCCAGCACCCCGAGACATCCCCAACCTTCCTACCACCTCTGCCCAGCCTGGGCACGTCCAGGCCAACCAAAGCAGACCTGGGGCCTGGGAGCCCACCCTGGGCAGGTGAGTGCTGGGGCCTCAGGCCGAGGTCTCTGGAGCTTGGTTTGCATTTCAGCAGCGATTCCTCCTGCTCCAAACTGTCTCCCTGAGGGATTGTTACCAGCTTGGCCGCTGCTGTATTGCCAGTGTCACCTTTCTGGAGCCAGGTGGCTCTCTTAAGGCCAGCGTTTGGTCAGCTGGGAAAAGGAAACTTGGAAGCAGGCTTTGCCCTGGTTTCTGTATGTCCTTTCCTCCTCCCGACCTGGGACCCGAGGGGAAGAGCTGCAGAGCTCATGTGTCGCTTTGTGTTGATGCCAAGCATGATGCATGCGGTGGGCTTGGGCTCTGGACAGCGTGGTGTAGGGGCCAGGGTCTTGGAGTCAGACCCTGAAAGGCTGCTGATGTCTTGAGCCTTGGTCGTTCCCACTCACAGGGTCACAGTGAGCTTAACTGCAGTCATGTACTTACTGTACAGCTCCATCCTCCTCCCACAGAGCGATCTCGAGCAGTGACCCCGACAGCCCACTTCCCTCAGTTTGTCCTCAGAGTGATGCCACATGTCTGCTTTCAGGGCGACTTCCATGCCTTCCTTCTTTGCCCCATCCAGTTCTGGCAGGTGCATGGACCCAGGAAGAAGAGAAGACAGTGGCTCCCACGAGACTCAGCAAGCCGCTGGAAGCTCCTCATCTTCAGAGTTGGCCCTATGCCCTTCTAAATTGCCCCCTGTTTGTTGTTTGTCATGAAGGCTGAGGATACTGGGCTCCGGGTGAAAACGTGTTCCTTTTTCCTTTAGTGAAGACAGAGGCAGCTTCAGGGGACTGTCCCCTCCAGGGTCTGCTGAACTGTCTGAAGGAGCTTCCCGAGGCCCAGGCCAGGCATCCCAGTCCCTCAGGAGTGGGGGACCCACGACTACAGGAGGATCCAGGGGCCTGGAAAAGGGGTTCTGGAGGTAAAGGCTTCTCACTGGGCTGGGAAGGCCCCCAGACGTCCTCCATTACCCTGCCCCGGGCAGGGCTATAGGTGGCCCCCACCATAAACACTCAGGCCCCCACACTGGCCTGTCGGGGAGTGGAGCCAGATGCAGGGGATCCCCACTGTGTAAATGGAGTGAGCTGTGTAGGAGGGGCTCGGTCAGCACTTGAGAATTCTCAGGCTGGCTCTTAGAGGAAGAGCTGGATGTTCCAAAAGGAAAGTGGGGAGGGAGCGAGACCAAGAAAGCGAGGATGGAGTTCTAGCCCAGCAGACACGCAGCTCACTGTTGTGATTTAGGGTCCCTGTGTGTTTGAGCCAGGTTGGGGTTCCTGCTATGTGTGTGAGGGCTGGGAACCCCAAATCCTAATTGTGCCCACCCAGCCCACACATGGGTTCACGTTTCCGTGCGTGTCACCTCAGCTTGTTACTTCTCAGAACAAAGCCTGGGCAGCTGGGTGGAGTCAGGCATGCTGGCCATAGGGAAAGACATGATTGGTGCTGTCCAGGGACTTAAAGCCTGGAAGAAACCTCGGAGGCACCCCAAGGGGCCATGGTGGGGGAGGAAGTGTGTGACTCAGTCTCTCTGCTGGTGATTGACAAGTGACAGCAGTGTGAGCTCGTGACTGCCGTGGAGGCACAGGGGCCTTGGAAGCCCCTCCTAACCCTATAAAGGCTTCAAGGGACTCTCAAGGCGAGTTCAGGCCTGAGTCCTGGGCTTCCTAGTGGCCTCTTCCTGCAGGGTCTGAACACCTCCTGACCCCTCCTCCCCATCCTGATCCTGGAGCTGGCGGCCTGGTCTCTGTGAAGATGGAGAACAGCTGGGTCCAGAGTCCCCCAGGACCCACATCCTGTCAGCCTGGCAGGCAGTCCCTCAGCCCCTCTGCCACCAGAGACACCAGAGGGGTCCCCGGGGCCAGCTGGGGCCCTGAGGCTCAAGGTGAGGCCTGGGATTGGCTGTGGCCGAAGGTGAGGGGGTTGTCTGTTCCGGTGGTCTTCCCCATGGGCTTGTCAGTCCCTGGCAAGGTTGCCCCAGACTCCAGGAAAGCAGCTGTCAGCAGGGAGCTGTCCCCTGGCCTTCCTTCCCAAGCAGTGAATCCCTCCCTCCAGGTCCTCCTCAGCCCAGGCCTTTGCCCAAGCCCCCCTGCCTTGGCCCTTCACTTTGCAGTGATTCCTGGCCCTGGACGCTGGCCCTGCTGACATGTGGCCCTCCTCACTCGCCTTCTATCTTCATGCCTTCCAGGGAGTGGGGTGGGGGGCAAGAGCAGATCCGTCCCCCACAGAAGGGTTTCTTGCCTGGTGGGTCCCAGAGCCTGGTGCAGGACTCATCACCCCTGCAGAAAGCACATCAGGCGCAGCCACCATGGGCCTGATGGGCAACGTTGGGGTGTGTGGGAGGTGGTGACAGGGTGCTCTCTCCCATCTCAGCTACCAGTGCCTCAAGCTCACCGCTAGAAGCCCTAGAAGCCTGTCTGAAGGGCATTCCCCCAAGTAGGCCATCACCTTCGCAGCCACGGGCCACCTCTTGGTCACAGAACCCCCAGCCAGGAGACTGTGGGTCTCAGAGGCCTGAACTGCAGCCCCACAGATCACACAGTGAAGGTAGATTGTGGCCATGGGTGTGGGGTGGCGTGTTCCTGGGCGGGCTGCAGAGGCAGATGCTGAGGACT
Source organism: Cacajao melanocephalus (assembly GCA_963573385.1). Lineage (NCBI taxonomy): Eukaryota > Metazoa > Chordata > Mammalia > Primates > Pitheciidae > Cacajao > Cacajao melanocephalus. Next base: position 41,301 of record CAUYLG010064409.1, on the reverse strand, counting down.
GTGGGGTCATTGTCTTCCCCGCCTCCTGAAGCACAGGCCCACTACCCTAGGTCCTCTTTCATTCTCACCCCGAAACAGCTGCCCACATTTGGAGATAGCCGGTGCAGATCTTCCTGCCCTACTTCCTTCTCAGAACTCTCCAGTCACACGAGACTAACTGTGGGGTTTCTGTGGGGAACGTGCCACAGGTGTTTAATCAGTACCATAGGGAAACCCTAGTGGGAGATACTTCAGGGCAAGGTCTCCTGGTGCCCGTGCACTCCAGGTTTGAGACCCAGGGGTCTCTTCTCCAGTGAGCCCCCCAGTGACCACAACTGTGCTGTTCCCTGCAGAAGCGACCAGGGAGCCTGTTCTGCCTCTGGGCCCGCAGGGCTATGTGAGAGATGGCCCTGCCCGGCCCCCGGCCCCCCGAGGAACCCCCACCAGCTTTTCCTCATCCAGCAGCACTGACTGGGACCTGGATTTTGGGAGCCCTGTGGGTAGCCAGGGGCAGCAGCCTGGAAAAGGTGAGTTGGGCCAGCCCAAGGCTGGGGTTCATCCTGGGGACCCATCGAGAGGACTCAAGACCCCTCTGCCCAGTCCCTCTGGCTTGACTGGGTCAGACCCCCATGCCAGTGCTGGGAGCAGAGCGAGGGATACTGAGGCAGGAGCACAGGTGGGACTTATCTTGGGTGGGTTGTGGGAGCTGAGGGTGGGAGGGGACTCCGTTTTATTGACTTGTCTCAGGAGGGACAGGATAATGTCTAAGATTTCTTTTAAAATCTCTTTTTGGGCTGGGCGCAGTGGCTCACACCTGTAATACCAGTACTTTGGGAGGCTGAGGTAGGAAGATCAGTTGAGGCCAGGAGTTTGAGACCAGCCTGGGCAACATAGTAAGACACTATCTCCATAGAAAATTTAAAAAATTATCTGGGTGGAGTGGCACATGCCTTTAGTCCCAGCTACTCGGGAGGCGGAGGCAAGGGATCACTTGAGCCCTGGCGTTTGAGGCCGCGGTAAACTATGATCACACCACTGCACTCCAGCCTGGGTGACAGAGTGAGACCCCATCTGATAAATAAATAAATATGAAAATTTCCTTTTGCATTGAATTCCTTACCCTAGCCACAAAGAATTGCCTGTAATATGAGACTGATCTCCAGCTTCGGAAAATGTACAGTGAGGTTTGTGTCAGAGACACTAGTCACTCCAGTGGAGTCATTGCTAAAGACTTGAGGTTCTTGCGAGACTCTCAGCATCACCTCTTGTCCTTCTTCTTTCCCCCACCCGAATAATCTGAGTCCTCTTTGTCTGAGTTGTCCTGTGGACCTAGTCCCTCCACGCTCGGAGGGACTGCAAACATATTTCTTGAACAGGCCTCTCGCTGCAGCCATGGCTCTAGCCAGGCCTGTGGGGCCTGTAGAACAGGCCTGGGACCTGCCAGCATCCACAGCAGCCTGAAATCCCAAGCCCCACTATGGATTAACCCCTTGGGTGTGGGGCATTTTCCTCAAAATGCAGCTGACTTCATAGGTAATATGATCACATAGCTTCATTCAAAAGCTAAAAAGGTTATGTGGGAAAAATGAAGTCTTCCCTTGCCAGTCCTCTAGCCCCTCCTGCCACTGCTGTGAGTTCACTGCCCTCCTCCTCACAGAGGGCAGCATCTCTACATGTCCCCTCCCCCCGTCTTTGTCGTCAGCCTTTGTCTTTGACCTCTTTGTATACGTTCATATTCCTTGGCCACCAGCACCAGTTTCTTCTTTCAAACAGCAGCGTGGTATTCGGTATCATGCTGCATGCGTCCTGCTTGTTTTCTAAGTAACCCAAACTGCAGGAAATTTCACGCTGCCTTTCAGAAGCTTCCAGCCGCCTCCTGGCTCCCTCTGTTGCCCCAAAACTCAGCGGACGTGCTGTGGAGAAAATGCACGCGGCAGTCCTCTGCTTTCCACCCTGGCCTTCCTGCCCATGGACATTCAGAAGTTCTGAGGGTTGCTCTTTCGCCCTGTGCCTGGGCCCAGAAGCATCAGCAGACACCTCGAGGAGAGTGGCAGCACTGTCTGCTCCATAGGAAGGGCTCTCCTCACTCTAGCGTTTCAGTCCATCTAGTTCCCGTTACTCGTGTAGCTGTCACTGGAAATAGGATGTTTGCAGCGTGTTTAGTTCTTGCTGAGTTGAAGCTGCATGTGTGTTGGCCTGTCCTGGCCCAGACGCGAGGGGGCCTGTGTTGTTCCCCTGCTGTGAGTGGTGAAGGAAGTCTTAGAACATTCCATCTGCAGGGCCATCCCCTGTGCTGGCCACACAGGATGTGTCGTCCCTCACAGTGGTGGCAGCTGGGTGTGCTCAGGAGGACTAGAACCCACATCTGTGGCCAGTGTCCTCATGACAGCCGCAGGCCAGGCTTCTGTGTGGGTGGCCAGACAGGTCCGACTTCTTCCACGGCAGCCAAAGCAGGGCCGCCCCAGAGCCAGGACTGACAAGGCCAGTGCTCTGTACCTAGCACCCCCGCGAACCCCCTTCCCTGGACACAGCAGAAGAGGGGAGGCTTCTGCGGTTTGCAGAGATTGAGCTACAGCCCTCCTCATCTGCGAATGCTTGCTCTTCACAGGAAGTCCACCAGGAAGCTCCCCGCTGCAGGGTCTGGAGAACTGTCTCAAGGAGATACCCGTGCCTGTGCCATGGCCTGCCTGGCCCTGCTCCTCAGCAGCAGACAGGGGACCGAGGAGAGCAGAGCCCAGGACCTGGACAGCAGACAAGGAAGGTAAGAGCAGCTGCCGGGGCCCTGCACATAGACAGGGCATCTCCGAGGATGCCCTGGGCACTGCACCTGTGGGCTCAGATCCCCACCTGAGCCAACATGGTGCTCTGGAAACAGGCCTGGGCAGAGCCTTGTTGGAGACCAGAAAGCCGGATAGTCTGTTCAGCACACGTGTGGACCTGCTGGCATCTGAGTGACAGGGACGGGGACAGCTTAGCACCACTCTCTGTGTCTCCACCGTCCTGGCTGGAGCTGGCTCCTTGAGGCTGAGTGTCCTTGTCCTGGCCATGCCGGCCCCACGTGTCTTAGTGTCTGGACACCAGTCTCTGAGCCCAGGGGTCCATGCAGCTGGGTCTGGGAATAGAGAGGTTCTGGAGGGTTCGGGCGCTCCCAAGGAACACGGCAGGGCGGGTGTTTCCCACTCCTGACGCTGGCGTGCCTCAGAGCCCAGCAACAGCAGAAACTGTTCCCTGTCCCTTCTGTGGCAGTATGAGGCTGACACAATGGGGCTGACAGGCCTTCTGGTTTCTCTTTAAAACAGGACTGAGGGCCGAGGCCTGTGAGTCAGCCCGTTTCGGGCAGGGTAGGGGAGAAGCGCCCACCCGGAGCCTCCATCTGGCCAGCCCACAGGTGTTCACCTCCAGCTTCGTCCCTGCCTGCCACCAGCGGGGGCTCAAAGACCCCGGGGCCACCAGGCCACGAGTGTGGAGGTGGCTCCCAGAGGGTGAGCTGGCACCTGCCCTCAGTGCTGACAGCCACGCTTTAGTTAAAGTGTTTCTCACGGAAATAGACTTCCCCGCTCAGTCCCTCTGTTCCTTTCCCACGCCTCATCCTTTCCCCAGAGGACAGAAGCTGGTACCAAACAGAAACTAAGGTTCACTAAACAAGAAGATCAAGTGTCACAAAGTGACAAGAATGGGGACGGGAAGATCACTGTGCCCATCCATTGGGTTTCTCCAGTGGAGAAGCTTCCTGGGGCTCCCGCTGTCCACTGCTGCTTCTTGGTTTAACTCCCAGCAGGATTCCTTCCTGGATCTGCTGCAGGGCTGGTGGGATGCCTTTGCTGAATACATGCGGTGTTGCTGACCCTCCCGCCAGATGAGGGCGGGCCCCAATGGGACCCCGCCCTTGGGCTCCTGACCCCTGTGAGATACTGGGGTGCAGGGATGGTGCCTCCTGGGGGGAGAGGCCGCCTGGCCTGTGAGACCTAGGCCTGGCTAGAACTTGACTGCTAATGGCTTCCAAGGACTGGATATTTCCGGAAAGTTCACTGGCAGACTTTCCAGAGCTGCTGGGGTCCTGGCCAGGCTCCGGCTTCACTTTTGTCCTACTTCTATGGCAGGAGAGGGAGCCATTTAGAGTCCCCCAGAACTCATGTTGGGTGTGGGCTGAGCTGAAAGGAGGCCGGTTCTGTGTGCCCAGACACTAAGGCAGAGGCCTGGCTCTCTTCAGGCTGATGACAGAGCACTCTCTGGTCCTCTGCCCAGGGCCTGCCCCCAAGCCCTCCCCACTGCACTGTCTGGAGAGCGCCCTGAGGGGGATCCTGCCTGTGCGGCCCTTACGCTTCGCCTGCGTGGCAGGCACCAGCCCCAGCCCCAGCCCCGGCTCCAGTTCCAGCTTCAGCGGCTCTGAAGGAGAAGACCCGAGGCCAGAGCCTGAGCTCTGGAGGCCGCTCCTCCAGGGTGAGCCTGTGCGGGGAGGGAGGAGGGTGGGGTGTGTGCCAGGGCACTGATCATCACTCTGATGCCAGCTTTGTTTGTGGTATTAGAGAGGGACCGCCTTCCCAGCTGTAAGCCTCCTGTTCCTCTGTCCCCATGCCCCGGTGGGACTCCCGCTGGCAGCAGTGGCAGCAGTGGCAGCAGCCCTGGTGAAGACCCCAGGAGAACGGAGCCCAGTCACTGCAGCGGCCCTGGTGCAGGTGAGCCTGGGGACTCCTGAGGAGCTGCCCACGCATCCCCCAGAGGGCCAGGAGTCCAGACCGGATCCTCTGAGTCCCGCCCGTCACTTTGCCTGGCTCTTGGTGGTGCTTTAGTTCCTTGTAGGGTGAGCTGTGTCCAAGCGGAAGGGCAGGGCTGTGGTGTGCTGGTGAGCAGCTGCAGGGAGGTCTGGGCCACCCGCGTGATGCCGTGTGCATGGCGTATACACTTGCTCATAAACACACCTGTGTGTAGACAGATATGGATCTATTTATACAGTAACAGTTTATGCTTTTAAAACTTGGCAATCAACAACAAAAGTCTCAAAAGTGAGATTTCCCCACCTGCGGGACGTCTTGGAGAGTGTCGCAGTAGGAAAGCTAGAAATGCTACCTGCTGCCCCAGGCCCCCTTGCTTTTCAGTCTCACTGTGACCCACTGTTTGCTCCCAGAAGGAAAAGCAGAAGATGGGACAGGAGACAGGTCCCAGTTGCCTGGGAGAAAAGAGAGTTTAGAGGGTACCTGCTGGCCTGGCCCCTCAGGAGTGCTGGAGGACAAGGGGGAGGAGGAGGAGGAGGAGGAGGAGGGAGAAGCAGTAGTGGAGGAGGGGGAGGAAGACGAGGAGGCCAGAAATGTCCCCGGGAGGGAGCTCTCCCCAACTCCTGCCTGGCTCCATTTACAGGCCCTGGCCCTGTTCTGTGTAGGCCCAGGCTGTACCACCTTCCTCATGACCCAGTGGGCCTAGTGGAAAATGGCAGAGTGGGCTGGGTGTGGACCAGCATTCCCAGGATGCCCCAGCACGCCCTTGGAAGTCTCACTGGGGCAGGACTCGCAGATCAGAAGATCAGAGCCCTTTCTCCCAGCTGCCTCCCCAGCCGCCGCCTCCTGCCGGAGCCCCCTCCAGACAGGGCAGGAACACCACACACATGGACCGCAGTGGGCCATTCCACCAGAATTAGGCTCCCTCATGGGTCAAGTGTCCGTCTTCCATCTCATTTCCTCATTGTTTAAAAGTTGAGAGGTTGATATTCTAGGGTATGTCAGAATGGCTCTGGCCAAACGATCGCCTCCCTGCCCCAAGGTCTCTGTGCTCTCTCTGCAGGTGCCGCTGCGGATCCCTGCCCTGTTTCTCGGCTGGAGAAAAGGCCCGGGCCCAGGGTTAGTGAAGCGTCCAGAGGCCTGGAGCCTGGACATGGAAGACCCAGAGTTGCAGGTGAGCTGGTGGCTTCCCCCATTCCCTCTGCACGGCCCAGGACCCAGAGTCCCAGCTTGGGGAAAATAGCCTTCCAGGTTTTTGGGTCATGGGTAGGAAGGCTCCCTGTAAGCCACTTCAGGTTGCATATTTCATTTCAGTGTTTTATTACAGAACCAGTTAGATGTTCATAAAAGCAGACATACCTTTTAGAGGTGGAAATTGAGAAGTGATGAATCAAAGTTTGGGGCTTGAGGGGACTTTAGAGAATAGGTGAGGAAACCGAGGCCAGGATGACCTGGCCACGGTCACCGTAAGAGGGTTGGCTCCATGTCACACACCTGCCCCTGCAGACCCATGGTGCCTTGGGTCACTCGGGGACAGCCCCACACCAGGAGCTTTCAGTGTGGCCTGCAGCAGGTGCTCTTATTGGCTTGGGGTGTTGGCTTCTGTCCCAGCGCCACCACTTTGCTGAGAGCTCTGAGCTGCCTGGGGCCACCGAGCCTCCTGTTCTCTGTATATGTCCTGGCTGGGGTCCCCAGGCCGAGAACTTGACCAAACAGTGGTTGGGTCCTTTAGCTACTCCAGTCTTCACTTTTTCCTGGGTTTAAAGCCCTGGAACGTGCTGAAAAGAGAAGGGCAGAGCCACAGCTGGGGGCCCAGAGAAACGGGGAAGACGCCATCTCTGCACCCGGCCTGGGGCTGAGCCGGGTAGGAATGGCAGGGGCCTGGCCAAGCCTTCCTAGTGGTTTGCCCAGGGTTGGGACCAGTTCCAGGGGAACTTAGGGTGAAGGATTAGGTGACCTTATTTAAAAAAAAAAAAAAAAAAAAAAGCTTATGACTTAAAATCCTATGAATCTGTAACTTCGGAATAGGGAGAGTAAAGGCAGAAGGGGTGGAAGCCCTTGTGGTTTGCCTGCAGCCAGGAGTACTGAGTACTGGAGTGGCCCCAGGTTCACCCCACAAGAAATGTGCAGGAGACCCTTGGCTGGCCTGGCCCTCCTGGCCCATCTCCTGGGTGGTCCGCATGACCTTGGCCTCATGCTGTCTTGGGTGCTCTGGGCCCTTCTCACTGACTCCCAGGGCAGGGCTGCCATGTGGTCTCATCAACAACACAAAGAGCCCCCAGTTCCTAGAGGGTAGGAAGACCCCAGTCTAGGAAAGCCTGGTTACCACGGAAACCCAACCTGCGGTTATCCTGCCCATCAGTTTGGGAAACAGCCAGGAGACGTAGCCAGTTTTCACGTCATAAGCATTGGCATCAGTGTTCTCAGGCCCGACTCGCCTTCCTTCCCTTCTGGAAGCCGGGACTTACAGGAGGCAGGGTACTGAGTGCCCTAGTTCAGGGTACCGTTGGGGAGAGACAGGTCCTTACAGACCAGGAACTCTGACCGGTCCTTGCTCTGGTTTTAGCCAAGACCCATGGGCAGCTGCTCCCCCAGGGCCCGCCTGAGCCGCCCCGTGAGTCTCCCCCTCCGGAGCTGCCACCTCTGGAAGCCGCACCTCCCGCTTTGCCAGCCGCATCCCCGCAGCCGCCGTGCCCCTGTGGGAAGCCCCTGCAGCAGGAGCTGCACAGCCTTGGTGCTGCCCTCGCAGAGAAGCTGGATCGGCTCGCCACGGCGCTGGCAGGCCTGGCTCAGGAGGTGGCCACCATGAGGACCCAGGTGAATCGGCTGGGGAGGCGCCCCCAAGGCCCTGGGCCGATGGGCCAAGCTTCCTGGATGTGGACCCTCCCGCGGGGACCTCGCTGGGCTCATGGCCCTGGTCACAGACACCTGCCGTACTGGAGACAGAAGGGCCCCACCAGGCCTAAACCAAAGATTCTGCGCGGCCAGGGAGAGGGCTGCAGGGCTGGTGACCGGCCAGGACTCTCCAGAGGGACCACTCACCGGGCACCTCCGCTGCTTCCAGACGCTCCGCCGGTAGAACCTCCAGGGCTCCACCACAGCCCTTCCCAGCAGCTGCGGTCCTCTGCACCCAGCTGCCACACTGCGTCAGCGGCACACCCCCTCCTGGGACATTCCGGGGGCCGCCAGAGCCCCCTTCCCCTTTTAGTGCCTGCTGCCTTACCCCTGCAGGGAGCTTCTCCTGCCGCCAGTGCGGATGCAGACGTGCCGAACTTGGGAGTGGCACCAGCCGGGATCCCAGACCGGCCCAAGGAGCCGAGCAACCTGCTGGGAGGAGTCCCGAGAGCCCTCCAGGAGGAACTGTGGGGTGGGGAGCACAGGGACCCGAGGTGGGGGGCGCATTAATGGCATTCCTCATCCCCACCTCTGCTTATTCTTGCCGAGGGTGCAGTGGTGTGGAAGCCCCGTCACCCCCCCCTCCGAGGGGACGCAATCTTTCCTCCTGTTGCTGGGAGCGCCGCCCTTTGTCCCAACTGTGCAGATGCCGCAGGGTCTGTTTGCTCCGGAGGCTGCTGTGGGAGTGCCTTGCTCAGCCTCTGTCTGGCCTTCTTGGCTCAGATTCAATCCAACGCTGCTTCCCTCTCCTGTCCTTCCCAAGCTTGTAGGTGGGTGGTGTGCGCAGGCAATGTGTACCCTACACACGCAGGGGGTGCCCCACACAGCTAGAGCAGCCGGGAGAGTGCCTCCTTCTAACCGCCAGCCATTCCTGATCCCAGGAGCCACGAAGGGCTGGGCTCTTGCCTTCTTGGAGTAAATATTGGCAGATTTCATTTGGCAGAACTCAGCCCCTTGGTCTAAGCTGGACTTACCCCTGTGGATTCTGAAATTAAAGGAGTAGCTAAGGAAGGGCCTGCCTCCTGTAGAAGGGAGCTCCAGGGGGGCCCACGCCGGGGCGGGGCTGGTTGTGCCGCCACATACTGCCTCCTCTCCCAGACATCATTGAGAACTTTCAAAAGTGTGCTGGGAGGGGTGGGGGAATTCCCACAGGACTCCTGGGCACATACTCTGTGAGTCCTCTGCAGCTGCCACACAGAGGACCCCTGACTGGGCAGCTTCCACAGCAGCACTTGCTGTCTCTGTCCTGGAAGCCAGAAGTCTACAATCCAGGTGTTGTCAGGGCTGGTTCCTTCTTTGGGCTGAGAGTGGGGATCTGCCCCGGGCCTCTCCTTGCCTGTAGATGGCTGTCTTCCCGTTCAGATGGTGTTTTCTACACATCTGTCTCCAAATTCCCCCTTCATATCAGGGCTGCAGTTGTATGGGGTTGTGACCCACCCTAATGAGTTCGTTTTGATCTGATGACCTCTCTAAAGAATCCCTTTCCAAGTGAGGTCACATTCGGAGGTACTGGAGGTTAGGCCTTCACCATGTACATTTGGGGAGGGGCATGGTTCAGCCTGTAACACACAGGAAGGGCTGGGCCAGTCTTCTTGGATTTGTCTTGGGAAAAGGCATGACCAGGTGTTGCTAGCTCACTTCTGTGCTGGTGACCAAAATGTGCCTTCTTATAGCACCTTCAGCTGGTGCTTGGTGGTGTGTGGGAACCGGCCTGGCTGTCATTCCATTACAGCATCTTCCCGACAGGCAAAGTGCAACCTGTGTGCCCCAAATCCCTCATCTGACCTTAGGCGGCTTCAGGAACTGTGTGCACCTGTTGGCTCGCAGGGTCAGCCTGGTGTGGGCTGGCACACTTGGCCCTGCTTTCAGGTCCCTGAGGAGCCTGGGATACCAACACTGTGGCCTGGGGCAATGCCGGCTGCCCACCTTGACTACAGGAGCCGTGCCTTGTGGCTGCAGGGCCTGGTGTGTCCCTAAATAAAGGGTCACTGGGGACACACCTGGAGCCTAAGTGCCCTGCAGCTGAGCGAGGGGCTTGGGAGCTGAAGCCCTTGCCCTTCACCACCCTGTGGAAGCAGCAGGGCAAGGACACCGGGCAGGGGGGAGTACCCGTGAGATACTGAATATCACAAAGGGACGTGAAGATGCTTTCAGGTCTAGAGTGAGCCCCAAGGTGACTGGAGACAGATCCTAAGGTCATGCAAGTAGGATGTTTAAATACAGAGGCTCTTCACTCAACAGCCGTGCTTGCACAGAATCAGGGAGAGAAAGGCTCAGGCTTCCCCTGCCTGAGGAGCTCTCCTTGTGATGATAAGCAGGGAGCATGTTTCAGAGCCACAGCAAGGGGTGGGACACAGTTTCGCGGGAGAGTTGAGAAGAGAAACCACCCGTGTCCTGACTGGCTGTGAGGAGAGGACTCCAGCAGCTGCGGTCCTCCGCACCCAGCTGCCACACTGTGCCAGCGGCACACCCCCTCCTGGGACATTCCGGGGGCCGCCAGAGCCCCCTTCCCCCTTTAGTGCCTGCTGCCTTACCCCTGCAGCAGGATGTGGCTCCTATGCCCACGCTGGATGTGGCTCCTATGCCCAGCCCTGCTGCAGCTGGCCCAGACCCATCCTGCCTGCCTGTCTCCCATTCTCTCCTTCCACTTCTAAGCCGGGGCCACTGGGCTGTTGGCTCAATGGGAGGGGGCCACCTTAACTTCCATGTGGCATATTCAGGTGGTTCTGCTTTGCTGGCTTCACAAACAGCCATCACACAAACCCTAGTTGACAGGCACAAATGAACAAATGAGTGTGTTAGCTTTCAGTAACTGTCACAGTTAGGCAGACTTCAACCAGCATAGCTGGGAAGAGAGCTTGAGCCTCAATAGTGCCAGCACAGATGCCCCCTCCTGGCCTTTGCCTGCTAGGACAGATGAGGGTATTCAGGACAGCCTGGTCTAGGTGGTCCAGGTCCAATTGGACTGTGTAATAAGTTTGAAATTGTTCTGAGAATGTAGATTATAAGGTGTAAGTGGTAAGAAGTCCCATGGTCTGCAGCCACGTCCCTCCCACAGAAGCAGGTTTCTAGATCTAGGTCTGTGCCCCACACAGCTAGAGCAGCCGGGAGAGCGCCTCCTTCAATCACCAGTCATTCCTGATCTCAAGAGCCATGAAGGGCTGGGCGCTTGCCTTCTTGGAGTAAATATTGGCACAGTTTTCATTTGGGAGAACTCAGCTCCTTGGTCTAAGCTGGACTTACCCTGTGGATTTGGAAATTAAAGACGTGAGTTGCTGAGGAAGGCCCTGACTCCTGTAAAAGGGAGCTCCATGGGAGCCCACATCGGGCTGGGGCTGGTTGTGTCACCAGCATGCTGCCTCCTCTCCCAGACATCCTCTAGAACATTCGAGACTGTGCCAGGGAGGGTCAGGGGAATTCCCACAGGACTCCCGGGGCACACACAGGACCCGTCCGCAGTCACTGAAACACCTTCTAGCATCAATGATCCGGTGGGAAATCTAGATGCATGTAGGACTTCGGTACTGTGCCCGTCTCCTTTAAGAATTGTACGTTGTGGCTTGGAAGAGGAAATATGGTCTCTTTGATGGGAGAAACTGAAGGATCTTTTTGAACTCAAAGGAGTTCCAGGGGTCGGGGTTGGGGACAGAGAAGGCTCCAGGTCTGCTCATCCCATCGTGGAGGGTGGCTGGCCGAACGGGGTCCTGGCTGACCTGGGTGCGACCTTCCCAGTGTGCCAGAGTTCCCTAGCAGGCAGGAGCATGTGAAGGTTCCGTTTCAAAATACAAATAATTGGGCTCCTCGTGTCCCTGTGATTTCCTGGCCACCCCCTGGGAAACCTGAAGAAAGGGAGGCTGGCCTGGGGGTTGCGAGGACCATGGTTCACTGCTCCCTCTGAGGGTTCTTGGTCAAGAGCACCAGGCATGCTGTTGCCCTTTGTGTGGATTTGTGTTCTGGATGCGGCTCCTATGCAAAACCTACGGATTTTATCTCATAAACCATCTTGACAAATTTTGCTCTTTGCTGGGAGCCCTTAATCCATTTAAATGTAATCGAATGATCCGTTTAGACTTGAGCAGACCTTCTTGCTTTGTGCTTTTTGTTTGTCCCACCTCTTCTGAGGGGCGGTCTCTTTCCTGCCTTGTTTTGTATTAACACTGTTGTGGGTTTAAAAAATCATTCTATTTTTTCCTCTGCTGGCCTCAACATGTAAAGAACTAAAAGGAGAAACACACACATTCACAGTCATATTAGCATATCTTTCTCAGAAATTGATAGAACAAATCAGGAGGGATGTAGAAGATTGAAACAGGCTCCTTAACAAAATTGGCCTGATTGACGCCCATACGGAACAGCGCACCATGGGGCCGGGCGCGGTGGCTCACACATCTAATCCCAGCACTTTGAGAGGCCAAGGCAGATGGATCACTTGAGGCCAAAAGTTTGAGACCAGCCTGGCCAACATAGTGAAACCCTGTCTCTACAAAAAATACAAAAATTAGCCGGGCATGGTGGCATGCACCTGTAATCCCAGCTACTTGGGAGGCTGAGACACAAGAATCGCTTGAATGTGGGAGGCGGAGGTTGCAGTGAGCTGAGATCACGCCACTGCTCTGCAGCCTGGGTGAAGAGTGAAACTCCATCTTAAACAAATAAACAAACAGTGTGCTGTGGGACTACTTAACACACATTCTTTTCAAGTACACACAGGACATTTACAAAAATTGACTGTATCATAAGCCCTACAGTAAATTTAAATAAATTTAAAATATTAATATTATATAGGGTATGTTCTCTGACAATATTTTTACCTTTTAAGCTAGAATTAAATTATAACCAGAAATTATTTCCCACTACTAAGAAAGTACTACAGTACCACAGGCCAGGCGTGGTGGCTCACACCTGTTGTCCCCAAACTTTGGGAGGCCGAGGTGGGCAGATCACTTGAGTCCGTGAATTTGAGACTAGCCTGGGCAACATGGCAAAACCCCATCTCTACATAAAAATACACACACATACAAATTAGCCAGGTGTGGTGGCATGTGCCTGTAGTCTCAGCTACTGAGGAGGTTAAGATGGGAGAATCACTCAAACCCTTGAGGCAGAGTTTGCAGTGAGCTGAGATTGTGCCACTGGACTCCAGCCTGGGTGATGGAGTGAAACCCTGTCTCAAAAAAAAAAAAGAAAGAAAAAAAGTACCATATCAAAATGTGTAGCATAAAGTGATATCAGTACTTAGAAATGTATAGACAAAGTCAGTGAGTATGTGGAAAAGGAAAGACGGAATTCACAAGGAGATACAAACAGAACAGAAAGGAAATCCAAAGAAAAGTTAAAAAGGGCATGCAAATAGAGCGGAAATTACTGAAATAGCATACATGTAAATGATGTAATCAGCAAAGCCAAATATTGTTTCTTTACAAAACTAATAACATTGACTACTGGCCTGTGATGAAATTCATCAATGAAAAAAGAAAGCACAAATGATCAGTCCAGTCTCAGAAATGAAAAAGGTGACATTGCTGCCGGTGGCTGCAGGCTATAGGAAGACAATAAGATTATATTCTAAGCAACTTTTTGCCAAAATTCTAAAAGTTCAATGAAAATAACTCCTACAAGAATGCAACTTAAAACTGACTCAAGAAAAAAAAAAAAAAAAGAAAACCTGAATAGTCCCATACCATTGAAAAAAATGCATTTTGTAAGATCAAACATCTTCTTACAAAAGAAACTCTAGGACCAGGCACAGTGGCTCATGCCTGTAATCCCAGCACTTTGGGAGGCCAAGGCGGGCAGATCACCTGAGGTCAGAAGTTCAGGACCAGCCTGGCCAACATGATGAAACCCCATCTCTAATAAAAAATACAAAATATTACCCAGGCACGTTGGTACATGCCTGTAATCCCAGCTACTTGGGCGATGAGGCAGTAGAATCACTTGAACCCGGGAGGCAGAAGCTGCAGTGAGCCGAGATGGCACCATTACACTACAGTCTGGATGACAAGAGTGAAACTCTATTGAAAGAGAAAGAGAGAGAAAGAAGAAAGAGAATGAAAGAAAGAAGAAAGAGAAAGGAAGAAAAGAAACTGTAGGCGCAGAAGGCGTCACTGGTAAGTTCTATCTCACATTTAAAAAGGAAATTATTTCAATAATATACAAACTATTCCAAATGATGGAAAAATATGGGACACTCTCTGACTCATTTTAGGAGACTGGCATCATTTTGAAATTTCCAAAACTTGAGGACACTACAAGAGAACATAATTACAGGCTAATCTCAAAAAATGTGTGTAGAAGGAAAAATACTCAACAAAGATATTCTAGCAATATATTAAATGTTTTACGAGTGAAATGTCATTACCAGGTTGGCTTCATCTTTTAGATCCAAGAATGGTTTCAACATTTGAAAATCACCAGTGGTAATCCACCACAAGAATAGATTAAAAGGGAAAATTCACATGATCATCTCAATAGTTACAGAAAGATCACTTGATAAGAGCCAGCACCCACCAATATTCTAAGTGAACTGGGATGAGAAAGGAAATTTCTTGATTTGGTGAAGATTATATATCAAAAAAGAAAAAAAAGATGATAGCTGTATTAGTCTGTTCTCACATATCCGAAACTGGGTAATTTATAAAGAAAAAGAGGCTGGGAGAGGTGGCTCACGTGTGTAATCCGAGCACTTTGGGAGGCCGAGGAGGGCAGATCACATGGTCAAGAGATCAAGACCACCCTGGCCAACATGGTGAAACCCTGTCTCTACTAAAAATTAGCTGGGCTTGGTGGCACACGCCTGTAGTCCCAACTACTCAGGAGGCTGAGGCAGGAGAATCGCCTGAACCCAGGAGGCGGAGGTTGCAGTGAGCCGAATCGTGCCACTGCACTCCAGCCTGGGTGACGGAGCGAGACTCTGCCTCAAAAAACGAAAAAAAAAGATGATAGCTGTATTAGTCTGTTGTTGTGCTGGTAATAAAGACATGCCTGAGACTGGGTAATTTATAAAGAAAAAGCGGTTTAATGGACTCACAGTTCCACATGGCTGAGGAGGCCTCACAATCATCAGGGAAGGCACAATCATGGCAGAAGGCAAAGGAGGAGCAAAGGCATGCCTTACATGGCGGCAGGCAAGAGAGCGTGTGCAGGGGAACTGCCCTCTGTAAAACCATCAGATCTCATGAGACTTATTCACTATCGTGAATAAAGCTAGGGAAAAACCCACACCCATGATTCAGTTACCTCCCACTGGGTCCCTCCCATGACATATGGGGATTATGGGAGCTACAGTTCAAGATGAGATTTGCATAAGAACACAGCCAAACCATATCAATAGCTAATATCCTTAATGCTGACATATTGATGTGTTAAAAACCAGTATACCAAAACTAAGTTATATTTACATGTACCAACAGCCAACAGTCAGAAAATATTACTTTCAAGATTTTATTTGTAGTAACAAAAAACTCAAGAGCCTAGGAATAAATCTAAAAAAAAGACCTACGTGGAGAGAACTACTGAGCACTTTTTGTGATTTCCTTGAAGTGCAAAAGTTAAGAAACGCTCAAAGCTACACAGTTGCTGGGTGAGTTTGAGCTGGGATTCTCTGCCTTCAGAGCTAAGGGAGGCCCCAAAACATGCAGGGCAAGAGGCACACTGAACACCAGGCCTTCACGTTAGATTTGGCGGAGTCTGAGGCAAATCAGGGAGGAAGAAATAAATAGATTGTTTTAAGAATTAGTAACCTGCAGCATCTATTTGTGTGTTGACTCTGTTGAATGTCTGGCTCCTACACCCACCAGCTCCCGGTTGTAAGCTCTGTGGATGAGGCATACATGTGGCATCTCCGGCAACAACACTGGATCGGCTACATATTGGGGTTTCAATAAACCTGGATTGAATTTCTGAACAACACTCTTATTTGGGTTTAAGACAGACAGTGGGCTGGGTGTGCTGGCTCACACCTATAATCCCAGCAGTTTGGGAGGCTGAGGTGAGTGGATCACTTGAGGTCAGGAGTTTGAGAGCAGCCTGGCCAACATGGTGAAACCCCATCTCTACTAAAAATACAAAAAATTATCTGGGCGTGGAGACACTTACCTGTAATCCCAGCTACTTGGGAGACTGAGGCAGGAGAATTGCTTGAACCCAGGAGGTGGAGGTTGCAGCGAGCCGAGATTGTGCCACTGCACTCCAGCCCATGCGACAGAGTACGACTCTGTCTCAAACAAAACAAAACAAAACAAAAGAAGACAAAAACAGAGAGTGAAGATGTTGGAATAAATTCATCGAATTTTTCCAAGTGTTTATTGGACCTTGGATTCTAATGGAAACCATGAGCTGGTACCATCAACACCTCAGGCGCAGCACCGTGCCTCAGTTTCCCCTGTGTTAACAGGCCAGTCACACATTGCTACAGAAGATAGAGCATTGTCCTAGGGCATCTCTGTTGACCCTGCATGCCCTCAGACACTCCTTCATCTTCCCCATTCAAAATTTTAAAAAATGATTCTGGCTTGGTGGTAATCTGGACTGGGATCTTTAAGATGATGAAGGAGTTCATAGAGCAACAGTTCTCTTCCCTGAGTGCAAATTGGAGTCTCTTGGGAAAAGTTTAAAAAATCAGGTTGAGGCCCACCTACACAGATTCTCATTCATGGAAAATGAGATGATAGGTAATAGAACGAGATGATAGATGGAGTTGGCATCTGTCATCTCTCTAGCCATATGTATGCATGTGTAAACTCTTTATTAAAATACAATATACAAAAAAAAAGTACACATTTGATTGGTATATTTTTAAGTTGCCCAAGATTCTGCCATGCAGCCGGTACTGAGAACCATTCTTGTTGGCAAAACTGTAGAACAATCAGAGTTTACCACTGTTGCCTCCCAGCCGTTCTCCCTGCTAACCACAGAGAACTTCTGCGTTTATCTGCTTTCCATAGGCAGCATGTGTTTATTTCCTGTAGATTTCAGAGTGCCAGGAGCCCTGGAGCAGCTGCCATGGCCCAAGCAGGCTGGTGGCACTGCATCAGGCGATCACAGTTGCCAGAACAGTGGGACAGGGAGGGACGATAGCACCCAAGGATAAGTGGGCAGAGGTCTCCAGAAGGAGCTGTGGGTGTGTGGAAGCCCCTCCAGATCCCAGGGTCGGTGTCCCAGCTGAGACTAATCCCGCCAGACTTCTTTTCACCTCCCCTCCCTGCCAATAATGAAACCGCTGCTCTGAGTCCCAGTCCCTTGGGAAATACTCAACTAGGAAATTAAGTAGATTAATCCATTCTCTTAACCCCTGGCAGCAAATAATTTGCATTTTGCCAGAAACTTTCAATCAACTTTGAGGCTGCTGTGAGCAGAACAGGAAGCTGTTCTGAATCTGGAATGCCTTTACTCGTCCATCAGACCACACTGAGACCACCTGCTCTGCCGGACCTAGGACAGAGTTGGGAACCTGCATTTCTGGAATCCCTATTTCAGAGAGGAGAGCTGGTCAAGGAAAGGGGCTTCCGTTCCAGCACCTTGGCGCCATCTGCGGGGAAGGAGAGGCAATGACAATTCAGGGCTGCAACTGGTCCCCATAGGGGGCTGAAAGGAAAACAGAAGCCATGAAGCCCACCTTCCTACTCCCGAACATAACCTTGAGGACTTCTTCAGAGATCCCGTGCTGCCTTGTGTATGAAGCCACCTTGCGTGCATTACTGGATAGAGGGTGAAGAGATGCCTTGCTACCAGCCCTCTTCCTACAGCAGAGCTTGGTTCTGCAGCCACCTTGCTGGGAGGTAGGGGCAGGGCAGCCTCCTTCAGAGGCTCCCCACTGCCCAGAGAATCAGGTCTGTGCCTAACTTTGGCACAGCCTTCCAGGGAGGCAGCCACTGGCAACAGTGCTGGGCTCGGATGAGCACATCATCTGTGTGGGCTGTGGAAGGGACTCCTGCTTGGAGGGAGTGAATGATGAGAGCCAGGTGAACTTCAACATCACCTGTTAGGTCTGATGTGAGATTTTTTTTTTTTTGAGACAGTGTCTCACTCTGTCACCCAGGCTGGAGTGCAGTGACATGGTCATACCTCACTGCAGCTTTGAACTCCTGGGTTCAAACAATCTTTCCACCTCAGCTTCCCGAGTAGCTGGGACTACAGGTATGTACCACTGGGCACAGCTCTTTTTGTTTGTTTGTTTTTTGAGACAGGGTCTTGCTATGTTGCCCAGGTCTGTCTTGAACTCGAACTCCTGGGCTCAAGTGATCCTTCCACCTTTGCCTCCCAAAGTGCTGGGATTACAGGTGTGAGCCATCACGCCTGGCCAAGATGAAGTTGTATACTGAAAATATTGTGGCCAGGCGTGGTGGCTCACACCTGTAATCCCAGCACTTTGGGAGGCAAAGGTGGGCGGATAACTTGAGGTCAGGAGTTCGAGACCAGCCTGGCCAACATGGTGGAACCTTGTCTCTACTAAAAATACAAAAATTAATGCGTGCCTATAATCCCAGCTACTCGGGAGGCTGAGGCGGGAGAATCACTTGAACCTAGGAGGTGGAGTTTCAGTGAGCCAAGATCACACCATTGCTCTTCAGCCTGGGCGACAAGAGCGAAACTCTGTTTCAAAAGAAAAGAAAATATCGTTCGAGTGTGTGCCTCAAGTAAGATCATTGAAAGCATAATTGTAAAAGGTTGGCGTTTTGTGCCAATGCATGCAAATATTTGGAGGGAGAGACCAGATTCTTATTTAGACTCTTAAGGCAAATTTCATGTACTTTCCAGGAACGTTTCCTTGACATTGGCTTGACTTTATGCCAGATTTCTTACATCTCCTTGGCACCCCTGAGTCCCTAACTTGACCCAATGTTGCCTGACCGGCTCTGTTTACTAACTGCAGCAACAGCAACTCACACTTACTGAGATTTTTTCAATGACTTTTATTTAAACTTTATTAATTACAACATATTTTAATTTTTAAAGCACATATATGACTTTTATTATACTTTAAGTTCTGGGGTACATGTGCAGATCATGCAGGTTTGTTACATAGGTATACACATAACTTGGTGGTTTCCTGCATCCATCACCCCGTCATCTACACTAGGCATTTCCCTTAATACTATCCCTCCCCTAACCCCCTGACCCTGACAGGCTCCGGTGTGCTGTTCCGCTTCCTGTGTCCATGTGTTCTCGTTGTTCAACTCCCACTCATGAGTGAGAACACGTGGTGTCTGACTTTCTGTTCCTGTGTTAGTCTGCTGAAAATAATGGTTTCCAGCTACATCCATGTTCCTGCAAAGGACATGAACCCATCTTTTTTTATGGCTGCCTAGTATTCCATGGTGTATATGTGCCACATTTTCTTTATCCAGTCTACCATTGATTGGCATTTGGGTTAGTTTCAAGTCTTTGTTATTGTGAACAGTGCTGCAATAAACATACGTAGACAACTTCCATTTTGGGTAGAAATAGCCTGGTGTGGTCACTGGCTGGGGACTTCCTGGGAGGAGCATGGCCTTGGCTCACAAGCTGAGGTGGACCCGCTCACAGAGGAGCAGCATTGGTTTTGGAAGGGAACTCCAAGGGCGCAACTCCATGGTTGCCACAGAAACAAGGGATGCGGTTTGGCTTAAGGAATGCCAAGAATCTGTGGCTCATCTGATACAATGATCTTCTTCACTCCTCATTCCTACTTTACTCTGGGGTCAACTCCATTCTCCCTCACTGAAGACCAACCTCACCCACATGATAAGAAATATGACCTATGGAAGCTTCCATGTGTCACTGCCTATAGCTTTTGTAACCCAAAAAGGTCTGACCCACATGGTCTCAGGTCGAAAGTTCAAAATCCTGGGGAAGGGCGCCAACCGGCCCAGCTTATGCTGGGTTCCCACTCCTGGACCAATCACCTGGTGCCAGGGCCAGGACCATGCAGAAACACAACAGCTCCATCTTCACCAGGAAGAAGGAGGGGGTGGTTTTTTTTGTTGTTGTTGTTTTTAGAAAAAGAGCAGCACTCACTACATAAAATTAGATATCTGTCCCAAGTGATCTACACTTCTTGCCTCCATTTCCTCACTCCAATTCACCCTTCAGACATTTGCAATCTAACTTTGGCCACCATCATGCTACTGAAGCAGCTTTCTAAGTGACCACCCATGATTTTATAGTTAATAAATCTGATGATCCTCTTGAACTGTCAACATAACAGTTGTTAACATAGGACTGGCTCTAGCTATTGTCTCCACTGCAGTAGATACTTGGGCCCGTCTGTCCAGCCTGGGGGCCAGCATTTCCCTGGAAACTCCCATTTCTTCCATAAACGGTGTGTCATGACATCCATAGGACAACGATGCCATCCTATGCCCTTGATCATAGCTGGACAACCCTGGAATCAACATGACCTTAGCTTAGCCAGATTCTTTCTTCCAGAAGTCTGGAATTAGAAAGTCAGCCCATTGTTTGAATGACTACACCAGTAACTGGTCAATGTGGAAGCTGTGGAGAGGCCACCTTTGCTGTGCTCTGTGAGTGAAGAAGCAGGAAAGCTGGTCCACAGAGAAGGAAGGAATGAATGCACAGAGAAGCAGGGGAGAAAACAGTGCATCTGGTGAGTAACCCTGACAGTTGTGTGGGGTACACAGCAGAGCAGAAGCCAAAGGGTGGTCACTCAGAGGGTGCATTGCCCTCATTAGGGAGCAGTGAAGCCTTACATGGCCCCACACAGGGAGCAAGTGACTTAGAAGAACTCAGCAAAGCACCTCATGAGAGACAAAGTCAATATTCCAGCAGCATCCTGCCACAGAGGACACCCAGGCTGGGTGACAACAACACTGGTCAGATGGGACGCATTCTCCCTCCCCTTCTTCCTGTCATCCCCCTGGGGGAGCCAAGTGGGGCCCAAAGTGTGAGGAGGAGGAGGAGTGGAAGAACAAGATGGAGATCACTGAGACCTGGGCCTCTTTTCCCATCACAGCAGATGCCTAGGTCAGTCCCCAGTGGGATTGGAGAGACGCTTCAGAGTGGATGAGACATTGAAGTTGTGGATTAAATGGTGCTAGACTTTTTAGTAACTGAAATGAGACTATTCTAATATTCTAATATCCAAGATATATTAGAATTCACCTAACATATGGTCCAGGAGTGGGTGCGACCAGAACTTTTCCTGCTCCTGTACACTCACTACTATGCCATGGGTCTTGGCTGTTATTCCCACCAAAGAACGGCTTTCCCACCTCTTAAACCTTGGGGGGCTTTGTAACTTGATTTGATCAAGAGAATATGGCTGAAGTGACATTATGTGAGTGTTGGAGCCATGGCTTTCAGGAAGCTCTTACAGATTCTGCACCAGCCCCCTTGGAATATAGAGCTGGCATGTCAGAGGCCCAGGTCAGCCTCCTGGAGGAGGAGGAGGGAGGCCCAGGCAATAGCTAGCACCAACCACTGGACATAAAAGCAGGACCATTTTGGACAACCCAGATCCGATTGAGCCACAAGAGCCACAAGGTAACTGCACCTGCATGGAGGAACCCAGGTGAGACTGGCCAAAAACCGCTCTGCTGAGCCCAGTCCAAATTGCTAACTCACAGGACTATAAGCAAATAAAAGGCTGTTTTAAGTGGCTCAATTTTGGATAACTTGTTACACAACAATAAAAAGGTGATATAGTAAAGAAGGCAGATAAAACAGAATGGGTTTGAATATGATGATGGAAGAAGAAAATAAAGTTGCTTCTTGTCATCTCCCAAGTCCAGCTCATTTAATTTACAATATTTTGCAATATTTGCAAAAGGCAGACCCCTGCAGCGATATGAGACTTTCCAGTGGATATTGTCAAGTGCCTAAATACCTACTTGGTTTAAAATAGACACTTCTCAGCTGGGCACAGTAGCTCATGCCTATAATCCCAGCAGTTTGGGAGGCCAAGACAGGCATATCACTTAGGTCAAGAGGTTGAGACCAGCCTGGCCAACATAGTAAAACCCCATTTCTACTAAAAATACCAAAAAAAAAAAAAATTAGCCAGGCATGATGGCAGGTGCCTGTAACCCCAGCTACTTGGAGTCTGAGGAGAAGAATCACTTGAACCCAGGAGGCGGAGGTTGCAGTGAGCCGAGAGCATGCCATTGCACTCCAGCTTGGGCAACAGAGTGCGACTCTGTCTCAAAAAAGAAAAAAAAAAACATAGATAATTCCCATCTCTGGGACTCTCCCCTTGTCCCACTCTGCAATGTTTCCCTTCAGACATCTCCTCACAGAGCTGTGGAAAGCTCAGAAGACCCCTCTCTGCAGCCTGACTGCCGGTAACCAGCATTGGCCCTCAGAAGGCTGCTGCCAATCAGGACTGAGAAGAAGCCATGACCTTGACTGGGAATAGAAGTAGGGGCTTGGGGTGAGCTAGTTCTGCTTTGTTTCTTTTCTGAAACAGCAAAATGAGACAAGTGTGTGCACGCTGTGCTGCTGCAGCTGCGAAATGAAAAGCTTCTCATTAGCATCCTTTGCACAGGGGGTGGGGGCGGGGGATAACTCAGGAGCAGCTCTCCCAGTGCTGAGTTGGGGCTTCTGCTCCCACCCCAGGCCCCGGGCAGGCCCCCTAGGTGTGTCATCTGCCTCCAGCCCAGCTAGGCAAGTGTGCTTCCATCTGGGTTGGGGAGGGGGACAGGTGGAAGGCTCCTGTGGGGTAATTGTGAGTGCTAATCTGGTCCCAGAATGTGGGCCCACCTTAGTTGTGGGACCCTGGGACCCCCACCCTTCCCAGCCCCCTGAGCAGGGAGGAGCATACAGAGCTGGGTGGAGGGGAAGCAGGTTCCTCTGGCCACACAGGCTCTTCCTGTGCCAGGGGCAGCCCAGGCACAGGATGACAAAGAGAACCGGAAACCAGCCAGCAGGGCCTGCCCAGCAAAATCATGGATTTCCTTGTTCCCTCCCTCCCACCCTTCAGGCCCCAGCAGAGCCTCTCCTCCAGGCCTCCGGTCTCTCATGCAGGATGAGAGCAGAGGTTCTTAAACCAGCTCTGGGGACTATGAGGGCCCAGGGAGGGCCTTAAAGAGAGTGTTCACATACTCTCTGAAATGATATGCAAATCATGATTTCTATGCATATTACTCTGAAGGGAGCTTTAAACAACTAAGGGGTTGGTGGTTTGGAAAAGGTTAGGAACCATCGGTTTCCAGGCCCCTCCTACATTAACGTTCCTAGTTTCCACTTTCTGTCTGCTTTCCTGAGTGTGGTTTTCTGCTCTTTTCTCAGTTTACATAGCTCTCTTCTCATCTAATACATACACTCTGCAGTAACAGCCAACGAAGGTGGTATATTACAGTGAGGCTTTAAATGGGAGGTGTAGAGTACGTGAAACATACCAGCTATCTAACTCACACCGTTGCATTTGAATAGTAAGTTTAGCTTTAACCATCTCAATAGCCACGTGAAAAAAGTAGACTGCTGAATGTATCAACTTTGAGATTTGTATTTGCTGTCACCCTTAGTCCACAGCTATAGCTCAGCAGGGGTGGATTTTAGGCACTCAGATTACCTGGTAGGGGAGAGATAGTGAAATGGGTAGGCCTTGTAAAGGCTCCTCTTCCGACTGTACAATTCAACAAACATATTGTGAGTGCTCAAATGTGCCAGGCCCTGGAAATACCAAGATAAAAACACGGCTTCTGCCCTCGAGATGCTCCCAGTGGGCCTGGAGAGATGAAGCTCCTACAGGGACATAACCTTTCTAAACCCCAGTTTCCTTACCTGAGAAGTGAGGACAGCAACCCCATACCAAAGGGGGCTTAGGAGAATTAAGTAGGAGCATCGGCCACAGGAGGCGCTCACAGGTTTTAGGTGCACACAGACAACCAACAACTGCAGGTGGTAAGGTGGGAAGCGGAGGAACCACGACAGCTTAAAGGAGGAGACTTGTGTGCCGGGGTCACTGGGGAAGGACATTCCCCAGGAGGCGGTCTCCCTCTGTGCTAGAAGAACAGGTAGGATTGAAAAGGGAAGTCAGGGCAGTGGGCAGTTGGTGATGGGGAAGCCCAGGGATGCCGGGGCAGGAGGCAGGAGGACCACAGCATGCTGGGAGACAGGAGTGAGACTGCTTGGTGTAAGGGGGTGTGTGTACTCAGGAGTTTTGGAAAATAAGTTTTAAAAGTTTGTTGGGACCAACCGTAGAGAGTCTTGAGTTAGAACAGGCATGCATGGTGCCCTGGCTAGGTGGGCACTGTGCTCTGTGCCAAGGAAGGTTGCCACCCCCAGAGCGACACACAGCATAATGTGGCACCATGTGTCAACCGCTAAGGTGTTTGGATATTCAGATGAGCAGAAGTTTCCAAGCTGGGGTGTAATAAGTTACAGGGAAGATAAGCCTGACAGTTGGAGGGTAGATGGGGAAGCAGGACTTGGGGAGAAGTCAGAGGGGGACCCGATAGGAAAAGGTTGTCCACTGGCCTGGGCTTGGGTGAACAGTACCGGGAGCGTTGGGGCAGCAGGGGCAGAGGGGCAGCAGGGCAGGCATCTGCAAAGGAGGAGCTGTTACGAGGTGAGCTCTGTCATTCTGGAGAAAGAGGATCCTGAGGACACAGCCTACTCTAAAGAGAGCCTCATCTACCCAAAATACAGCCCTTCTGGGGAGAAGCTGAGGGGGACAAGGGCGAGGCCTTAGGAGGTCTCTTGGAAGCCCCCCAGTGAAACCTCAAGAGAGAAAATCCCAGCGAGGGAAAGGGGCGCTGGCCCGCGGGAGTCCTGTCTTGCTGGGCTGGAGGGGAGCCCTGGGTCTGGCTCCTGTAGAGCCTGAAATAGAATCCAATTTGTGATGCCCCTAACAACGTTATGTAATGGCATTGCATAAGACCGTTACATAAATCGAAGTCCTGCTATTGACCAAGAATGTCCCCTGCCCCGAGGCTGACCTAATCCCACGCCTGAAGGCTCAGTCCTTTGTCAGGCAGTTGGATAAATCTGTTTCCTAAAGCCTCTGTCAAACCCTCCCGACCTCAACGTCTCTGTCTTTAGGGTTCCCGGGCCTCCTTCTCTGTTGCTGCTTCTGCACTGTGTGAGGCCTCATGCGTCACTCACTCATCCATCCCCAGGTGAGGGCTCCAGGGAAGGACAGGATTCCGGTCCTTCTGCCAGCCTGGAACTGTGGCCGTGCACCGTCTTCTGGGATCTCACATACTCCCTCTGACGGTGAAATGCAAGATTTGTCTCTGGTTAAAAGAAATTTCAAGAATCAATAAGTGAGTGAAGAGGTTCTCTTCCCTGGGGCATGGGTGGCCTCCCCCAGGACCCTGGAGTTTAAAACTATGAGAAGTTTCTTGAGTCTCAGAGGCAGAAAAAAAGCTTTCACTACTGGAAACCGGCATGTCTTCTGAATGCAGTCACCGTGACTTCTTGCTTCAGTCGGTCCATCTGTTTCCCTGAACATGCTAGCAGAAGCCCTCCCACCCTCAGCCCACCTCTCCAGCCCCTACCCTGGCTCCCCTTCAGGCCCTCTCCCCATCACAGGCAACCTCTTCCCCAGGAGGCTGTCTCCTTCCTTCATCTACGTCTCTCAGCAAGTAAATCCTGGCGTGCACCCCCGCCTCCCCGACACACAAACACAATTTACAGAAACACCAAACAAAACAGTCACGTTTGAAGGAAAAAGGCTGAGTTCCCAGTTGCTCCTACAGTTTCCTGAAAGTCAATTGTTAACTGTCCTAGCAAAGCTATTTTACTGTTATAGGAGTAAGAAAAATTTAAAAATTACACGAAGAATGCAGTAACATGAAGCAATATTTTTTCTTTTATCTTTTTTCTTTTTTTAAGAGACAAGGTCTTGCTCTGTCACCCGGGCTGGAGTGCAGTGGTACAATCTTGGTTCAGTGTAACCTCAAACTCTTGGCTCAAGGGATCCTCCTACCTCAGCCTCCTGACTAGCTAGGACTACAGGCTGGCTACCATGCCTGGGTAGTTAAAAAAATATTTTTTGTAGAAATGGAGTCTCCCTATGTTTCCCAGGCTGGTCTTGAACTCTTGGCCTCAAGTGATTCTCCCACCTCAGCCTCCCAAAGTGCTGGGATTATGGGTGTAAGCCACAGTGCCCAGCCTCTTTTGGTTTTTTGAATGATACAACACATCTCCGAAGCGTAGCACAGGGTGGGTCGAAGAGCTTCTGGGGTGTGAGGTGCCTGGACTCTCGGGTCTACTCTCATGAGGTCTGATTAGAGCTGCACTGCCCCAGTCCCTCCCAATAGCAGGAGCCCTCATTTCAGCCTCTGCTCCCCTAAATTTGACACAGTATTGTACTCAAAGTCTGTTAGGAATTGCATTGTGCCCCCCAAGAAGTCCAAAAAGATGTGTTGAAGTACTAGCCCTTGCCCCAACCTCTGAGCATAGCCGCTTGAAAACAGAGTCTGTGCAGATATAATCAGGATGAGGTCATTGAGGGGGGCCATACTCTAATATGACTGATGTCCTTGTAAGAAGAGAAGGGACACAGACAGACATGCCCAGACTGGAGGAGACCCAGGAGTAAGAGCATGGGAGGATGGAGGTAGAGATTGAAGTGGTGTGTCTGTAAGTCAAGAAATGGCCA
Source organism: Cacajao melanocephalus (assembly GCA_963573385.1). Taxonomy (NCBI): domain Eukaryota; kingdom Metazoa; phylum Chordata; class Mammalia; order Primates; family Pitheciidae; genus Cacajao; species Cacajao melanocephalus. The sequence goes on along the minus strand of CAUYLG010064409.1, from coordinate 15,171 downwards.
GGAGAATGGCCTGGAACAGAGCCTCCCCTCAGCCTTCAGAGGGAGCGTAACACCTGATGTCACACTCACAGCCTCTAGACTGCGAAGGAATAGACTTCTGCTGTTTTGAGCTACGCTGTGTGTGGCACTTTGTGAAGAAGGCCTCAGGACGCGAACACAGCGGCTTCGGTGAACACAGTGCCACATGGCACAGCTCTCCCCTTGTCCGTGTGCAGGCAATGTCAGGAGGACAACTTTTGGGCAATTCTCAGAGACTGAGACTTGGAGTTGGGCCCAGGCTGGCCAATGTCATGGAGTCTGCGAGGCCTCGACCCTCTTCCCGGGTAGCTGCCCGCCTGCCCCATAAAGACATCCTGAGACTCTGCGCCTTCCTTTCCCCCTTCCTTCCTGTGTTCTCTCGGAGCTGCACCTGTCTGTGCCGCCTGGTCTCCTTGGTACCTCACCAGCTTGGACAGCAGCCACCCTTTCCCAGTGCCTCAGTTCAGGACGCCACAATATATGTTTTCCACAAAAACGAAGCTTCATTCTGCCCGCCGATTCCTACCTGTTTTAAATCATGGCTGACGTTCACACCTCAACAAAGGTTCCCATGGCTGTGCCTCCATGATTCACAGTTGTGTCTGAAAAGGAACACTTTGCATGAGATTCCCAAGCCCAACTTCCACTGCTTCATGCTTCTTCCCAGGTCTCTGCCACCCAGCACTGTCCTTTCCTAGGAGACAGAGATGCGTGTTAATGTCACGTGTGTGTGTAACAGGTCTCCTGGCTGGCCGGGAGCCTGGTCCCCAGTTGCTTATGGTCTTAGCAAGTTAATTCACGTCCTCAGAGATGCCCTCCTGACCTCTAGGTGTGAGTCCCTGCTCCTTGCTCTTTGTCCCAGGACCTTTTGCATATACATCTCTTACCGACCCCCTAGGTCCACCCACAAGTCTGTAAGTGGCCTGAAGACCTTGAGTGTGTGCCTTGAAGACGCCTCTCTGCAAGGGGACAGTGGAGCTTGGTGTTTAAAAGCCCAGGCCCTAGGGAAATGCAAATCAAAATCACTCTGAGATGCCACCTCAAAGCCATGAGGGTGGCCACTATGGAAAACCAGAAAATAATTGATTGTTGGCAAGAATGTGGAGCGACTGGAAACCTCATGCACTGCTGGTGAGAATGTAGAACGGCGCAGCCACGGTGGAGGACAGCATGACAGCTCCTCAGGAAATTAAAAATAGAATTACCATAAGATCCAGCAATTCCATATACAGCAATTCTCCAGTATATACCCAAGAGAACTGAAAACAGGGCCGGGCGCGGTCGCTCACGCCTGTAATCCCAGCACTTTGGGAGCCTGAGGCGGGTGGATCACCAGGTCAGGAGTTGCAGACCAGACTGACCAACGTGGTGAAACCCCGTCTCCACTAAAACTACAAAAATTAGCTGGGTGTGATGGCGGACACCTGTAATCCCAGCTACTCAGGAGGCTGAGGCAGGAGAATCGTTTGAACCCAGGAGGCGGAGGTTTCAGTGAGTTGAGATCACTCCACTGCACTCCAGCCTGGGCGACAGAGCAGATATTCAAAACAACAACAAAACCAGCTATAAGTGCACCACTGTTCACAGCAGCATGATTCATAATACCGTAAGGTGGAGGCAACCAAGTGTTCATTGACAGATGATTGGATAAACAGTGTAGTGTAGACATGCAACGGAATGTTCAGCCTTAAGAAGGAAGGAAATTCTAATACCTGCTACAGCATGGATGAACCTTGAGAACATCATGCTAAGTGAAATAAGCCAGTCACGAAGACAAACTCTCTGTTATTCCACTTATCAGAGGTCCCTAGAGTAGTCAAATTCACAGAGATAGAAAGTAGAATGGTGGTTGCCAGGGCTTGGGAGAGGGGAGAATAGGGTTGAATAGGCACAGAGTTTCAGCTTTGCAAGGTGTGTTAGTCAGGATTCTCCAGAGAAAGAGAGCCATGGGGAGTGTGTATATACATATAGAAAGAGATTTGTTTTAAGGAACTGGCTCATATGATTACAGGGGCTGGCAAGTCCAAAATCTACATGGTGGCTTGGCTGGCTGGAGACCCAGGGAAGAGTCAATGCTGCTGTGCAAGTCCAGAGGCTTCTGCTGGGTGAGTTCTCTCTTCTTTGTGAGGGGTCAGTCTTCTGTTCTGTTCGACTGATTGGGTGAGGCCTACCCACATTATGGAGGGTAATCTGTTTACTCCAAGTCCACCGATTTAAATGTTAATATCATCCATAAACACCCGCACATAAACATCCAAGATAATGTTTGATCACAAATCTGGGCACCATGGTCTAGCCAAGTTGATACAGAAAATTAACCATCACACAAGATTAAAAGAGTTCTGGAGATGGATGGTGGCGATGGTCACATGATGTGAATGTACTTTATGCCACTAAACTGCAAACTTAAAAATGGTAAAGCTGTTACATTTTAAGTTATGTGCATTTTGCCACAATTTAAAATTGTATCTAGCCCAAAGTAAGTGTTTGATATATTTTAGTTGATTATTATTTGAGACAGAGTCTCACTGTCGCCCAGGCTGGAATGCAGTGGTGAAATCTTGGCTCGCTGCAACCTTTGCCTCCCAGGTTCAAGCGATTCTCATACCTCAGCCACTCGAGTAGCTGGGATTACAGGCATGCGCCACCACGCTTGGCTAATTTTTTTTTTGTATTTTTAGTAGACACAGGGTTTCGCCATGTTGGTCTCAAACTCCTGACCTCAAGTGATCTGCCTGTCTCAGCCTCCCAAAGTGCTGGGATTACAGGCAGGAGCCAATGCGTCTGGCCTGGTTTATTAGTATTATTATTCCCAGCATCTAACAATGCCAGACACACAGCAGGTACTCAGTGCATGTTTGTTGAATAAGTGACTGAATTAATGACCTTGTTTAAATGACTTAACTGCTCTGTGCCTCAGTTTCCTCATCTAAAAAATGTGGGGATAATAATGATTACCATGAAGATTGATTGTGGAAATATATATAACGTGTGTGTGTGTATGCACACACATGTCACATATATGTATATACACAATGTCACATATATATATACACACACATATACATATATATATGAGAGAAGAAGTCAGGTTGGAGAGCCTGATACAGCAAGTATTAGACAAATATTGGCTACCATTATTAGTAGTAGTAATAATGGCCAACACTTTTCCTATTGGCCACCCCTTTCTTTGGAGCACTGACTGGCAGAGATGTCATGCAGCCATGGCTCTGTGAAGGGTTATGGAGGAAGGACGAGTTCTACTCATCCGGTGCCTCAATGGCACAGGAACTAGAATAGGAAACACAGCAGAGGTGGGTTTTTCCTGAACTGACATTAAGCAAGATGACCCCTTCTCACCTCTAACTTAGTATTGCAGATCACTGACCTCCTGTGGCCAGCACGGTTTAGCGCTGCTTGCACTTCTGTCTTTCATTGTCTCGCATTCATCTCTTGTTCCTCTGCCTCCTCTTTGTTCCAGTCCTAGCTCCAGTCAAAACTCAGCCAGGACCCTCCTCCCACAGAAACCCTCAACTGCTCCAGCCCACGCCCTCTTCTGAAGAATAGGATACTATACCTGGGTTGAATTTTAGGCATGTCATGAAACTCCAGCTTTCTCTCCTAGCTAAGGGTTAGGTTTGTGGGTCAGGAACCATGCATGATATTTACTTCTCTGGAGTCTCCCAGAGCACCCAGCATCCAGGGCCATGAGTGATCCTTAAACTTGTCTTACATCTGAACTATCAACTACATGAGGGAAAGAGCTTTCATTCTATTCCTACTATGTTTGCACAAGCCTGGGTAGTTTTTTTGTTTTTTTGTTCTTGTTGTTTTGAGACAGTCTTGCTCTTTCGCCAGGCTGGAGTGCAGCGGTGCAATCCCTGCTCACTGAAACCTCCAATTCCCTGGTTCAAGCGATTCTCCTGTCTGAGCCTCTCAAGTAACTGGGATTACAGGCGGCCGCCACCATGCCCAGATAATTTTTGTATTTTTAGTAGAGATAGGATTTCACCATGTTGGCCAGGATGGTCCCAACCTCCTGAACTTGTGATCCAAGGGCTGGGTAGGTTTTAAAGCTCAGCCAATGTTTACGGAGGATTAAAATGCCAGACTCGCCCTGAATGCCTGAGGCAGTCAAGCCTGGGGAACATCTCCAGATCACTCTACCAGCAGTTCTTGTTGTCCAACCCTGCAGATGGAGAGGGAGAAGATACAGGAGGCCGGGTTGCAGAAAAGATTCTTGTGTCTTGCTAGTCCTGTGATAGGCAGGCTTCACTAAAGCCCGAATAAAGTATGGCTTTAGTCTCCTCACTTCACTTTGCTCTGACTTCGCCCTGCCAAACCCAGTCTTGATGATTAATTTCATTTCCCTAGCATGGAAAAGAGAAACAGTCCAGGCACCTGAGACTGGTCATGTGGCACGCTGGCTGTTAACTGACCATTTCCCCTGCTCCTCAATTGAAAAGGCAGCAGCAACTTGGGAATTAAGCGCCTGGACACACTGGGTACTTGTGAATTGGTGCTCATGCTCTAAGGAGCTGAGTCTTGGGGTTAGGCTTGAAATCCTAAGCAGATGAGAAACCTTGCCCTCTTTAACCACTGCTCTGCTCTCCTCTTGGGTGCCTAACCTCTCCTGTGGGATGGCAAGCCTGTTCTTTGTTTTTCTCCACCTCCACCCAGCAAGAGCATCATCAGCATGGCTGTGGACTGGGTTCCATTTAAGATTCCCCAGGTCGGCCAGGCGCAGTGGCTCATGTCTGTAATCCCAGCACTTTGGGAGGCTGAGGCGGGCAGATCACAAGGTCAGGAATTTGATACCAGCCTGACCAACATGGTGAAACCCTGTCTCTACTAAAAAGGCAAAAATTAGCCAGGCGTGGTGATGTGAGCCTATAATTCCAGCTACTCCTGAGGCAAGAGAATCACTTGAACCTGGGAGGCGGAGGTTGCACTGAGCTGAGATCGCGCCACTGCACTCCAGCCTTGGTGACAGAGCGAGACTCCGTCTCAAAAAAAAGGAAGAAAGAAAGAAAGATTTCCCAGGTCTCAGGTATCTAAATCAGTTAGAGGTTCTAAGACTGGGCTAGGTTAGCAGTGGAGGGAGGAGATAAGAACCCACCGAAAGGGCTGAGAGGAAGATGAAGGGTTAGCCGGACACAAGCGTGTAAAGATCATCTGAGTCAACAGCTGCCAAAAATTCTGGAATGAGATAGCAATGAGATAGTTTGAGCTCAAAAGCTCAAACCTTTGAGATGGTGTGGAGGTGGGGTACAGAGAACTGGGGGCTCTGATAAAGACTAAGCCATGAAGAAGACTCAGGCATCGCTAGGCTGATGCCTGGTGGGGTTAAGGCCTCCATGGCGTTTCTTCTATTAACGATCACAATTCAGGGAACTTGGATATTATCATCCTGGTGACAAGTGAATGTGTCCCATCTCCCTCACAAACAAGAATTTGGGTCTGTGACATGGGACAGAGCTCTCCAATGTGTTGGGAGTTCCAGAGACGGAGGTCGTCTCTTAGCTATCAGGACCACCAGGTGTGGGTCTGGGGCAGCCCCAGCCATTGTCACAGGCCTTGAGTGGACTCCCCAGTGACCCTAATATTATCCTTACCTAAGTGTGCCATCCCATTATAAAGATTGGGAACAGTTTCTGTTTGGGATGATGAAAAAGCCCTGGATATAGATGGTGGTAATGGTGACACAACATTGGGAGGATGCTTAAGCCACTCAGTTGCACACTTAAACATGGTGAGAATGGTAAATTTCATGTTGTTTATGTTTCACCACAATATAAAAAAATTTAAAGATTGGGGGCCGGGCTCAGTGGCTCATGCCTGTAATCCCAGCACTTTAGGAGGCTGAGCCAGGCAGATCACAAGGTCAGGGGTTTGAGATCAGCCTGGCCAACTTTGGGAAACCCCATCTCTACTAAAAATACACAAATTGGCTGGGTGTGCTGGCACATGCCTGTAGTCCCGGCTACTCAGGAGGCTGAGGCAGGAGAATCACTTGAACCCGGGAGGTGAAGGTTGCAGTGAGCTGAGATAGAGCCACTGCACTAAGGTGACAAAGTAAGACACTGGGGGACAAAGTAGGATACTGCCTCAAAAAAAAAGAAAAAAAAAGATTGGGAGGCACAGGCTCCATGGAGATTAGAGGAGGAGGAGGGGCCACTGACGAGGGGCAGATATGAGCTGGGAGGACAGAGGATTGAGGAAGAAATGTGTTGTCATAAGGGGAGTCTGGGGCCTTCTTTCCTCCTCCCCCAGCCATCCACAAAGCCTGTCTATGTAGCTCCGTGTTCAGCCCCACCTCCTCTCCAGAGCGTTTTGTCCCCTCAGGTCTTTAGAGCCCACAGAATGCCACCTAACACTTACCTTCTCTGCTTCGTGGACATCAGTGTCTCATCTCCAGTCAGACTGCAGTTTCCTTATGAACAGGTGGCACGTGCTAGACATCTCTGTGCAAGTCACAGGGACTGGCACATTCTGGGCACATACTAGGAACATTCTGGGCACATACTGGGTACTCTGTACCCGTTATACAGTAAGTCTCCTTTTTTGAACAGGATTGGGGAGAAGTCAATTTAGCTAATTAGTAAAACCTTTCTCTTCTATCTATAGAACTAGTTAATGAGTGCTTCGCTTCTCTGAGCATTTTCATACACCAGGATGTGGTTCTAAGGTCAAAAGTCTGGTGCTTTATCGAGGTAGTTGTACCTGGAGGTGGCTCAGACCTGAGGGGGCATGGGCGTGGTGAGGATTTTAGTGAGGGATTGATTTCAGTGAGGCCACCGCTTTCTGAGTCTGGAACTCCTCCTTGGGAACAGCCTTCGGAAACCTCATCCTGCCATCGCAGTCACGGTGCATTTGTCAAGCAGACGTCTTCTGAGTTGGCTACTGCCAGACTGGATGCTAAACAAATTTTGACTATTTGCAAACAAGCTCAAAAATAAAGACAAAGATATGCACGCCTGGTAGAGAAAAGAATGTGAAATCCTGAAAGCGTCTGGCACATGGTAGGCCTCACCAAATATGCTGTAAGATTCAAAGCTGTTCTTATGCAAGAATTCCTGAATGTTTCAAGAAAGGAAAACATTGGTCTAACCAACACAAACATTGTTTTTATGTGCTTGATTTTAAAAGTCTGTGAAATGACTATTTTATCTGGAATCACAAGCTGTGTGCCTAAGAGGCTGGGGAGGGAACCTCGGAGAAGCCCAGTTGGGCTTTAAGATGAGGGCGAGTGCTGAGGACTCCCATCCCTTGGTCCAAAGAGGCCAACTTCCTTCCACTCAGCTCCAGACACCAGTTGCCAAACCTTTTGCGTTTTTCACAACAGAAGCTGCAAGTCCAGATTTTTATGTGGCATTTCAAGATATTTAAAATAACCTGGAATCACTTACTCATTCTTGGCCACAAAACTTAACACACCTGCATTCATGCCTCCTCTGACAGGCTTCCCAGCCAATGTCCCTCCCTCACCAGCGATCAGGTCTCACTGTCGCCTACCTTCGCTGGGACTTGGCTTTTGTAATTCACCATTGTGATCTGAATTCGGACCCAACTGCTCCAGATGCTGCTCTTACCAAGACTGGATTTGGCTTGCAGCGAAATCCAAAGCGGTGGGAAGTCCTTTGCCTTGGTGACCTCCCTCTAGCCTCCACTAGCCTCCTCCTCCCTGAAGCGGTCTTTCCTCGGCTCCTCTGTCACCTCTTCCTGGAGCCTTCCCGTCCAGCCCTTGCACCTCCACTCTCCAGCCTTGTTTACAGGCCTCTCTCTACATCCCCTAATGTTGGTGTCCCAAAGGCTTCTGTCCCAGGCCCCACTTTCTCATGCCACACTCGGTTCTTTGGGAAGATCATCCACTCCCCCGTAGCTTCAGGAGTACATGTGGATGGTTCTCGGGTCTGTGTCTGCAGACCAGCCCTCTCCTGAGCTCTCCACCCACACAGCCTACTCCCTGCTGACCACACACTGTTCACAACTCAGCACACCCCTAGCATGAAGCTGCCCCTCCTCCTGTGTCCCCCTTCTGGGAGTATGCCACTGCCATCCAGTCAGCGTCAAGCAGAAAAAGTCGGGCTGAGCTCATTGATTCCCCACCCGCACTGGTCAACAGGTCCTGTGTCCTCTGCCTATTGTCTCTTGAATCCATTACTTCTCTCTTTCTTCTGACACAACTGTGGTCCCAGGTCACCACCACCTGTCACCAAGACAACTGACTTGCAGGCCTCCAGTCTCGCTCCTGAGTTGTCTAGCCAGACATCTTTCCAAAACGCAGGAATGTAAGCGTGGCCCTGTTCCTTTCCCACATAACCCTGCCGAGCTCCCCCTCCCTCAGACGTGGTCTAAACTCCTTCACAGGTGTGAAAGGCCCTTCCACCTCTCAGGCCACTGCTCTAGCCTCTCATACGCCTTCACTGGGAAAGGAGTAATGCTCTGCTCCAAGTCCCATGAGAGGCAGAGGGGGGTCAAACCAAGGATAACTCACTGCCAGCCCCATAGGCTCCCCATTATCCTACCCTTTCTTCTCACTGCCAGGCAGCCCCAGCTCTCGTACCTGCCTAGGCTAGAGAAGGGCAATGCAGAGACTTCTGGACCCAGCAACCTCAAGAGAGGACTTGTTGCAAGTGCGACGTGGAAGCAACCTTCATCTGCAGTGCATGCCACACCTCCTTCCTCACGCCCTGAGCTCCAAAACCCCGGAGAGAGTTGCAAACAGAGGCCGCATAGAGTCCCCAAGCCCAGGCCAAAGGACGGCCTGTCCCGCTTCGGCTCCAGCCTGTAACACCTGGCACGAGAGAAATGCACCCTAATGTACATCCCTCCTTATACTTTAGAGCTAGAAGCAGGAGCCAGGGTGGTAGTTTGGTGAATAAGTATATTACATTTTGATTTGGGAGAACCAATTAACAGCATCTGACTAAATATAACTTATCCAGGACAGAAAGAGAAGGGAGGTGGTCCATGTGTGGATGGAGGTGGGACAGTGGCCAAGGAGAGTCAGGGGTTCCCTCTCCCGACTCATGTAACAGCCCCGGAACTTTCTGATTTTAATTTTTATGAAACTTTAAGTACGTAGATAACCACTCCTTCCCGCCCTAGTCGAGGCCGCGCTGGATCCAGGAAACATCTGCTTTCTGATGGGGCACCTGGGTGGGAGCCTTGCAAGGACTTCAGCCTCAACTGTTCCCAGCACAGGTTTGCTTGAGTCTCTGTTCTAGGAGGTCCGAGCTGGGAGTGCAGTGCGGACCCAGACACTGCGGGAAGGAAACAGGAGTCCCGCGGGGGCCAAGCCTTCGGGCAGCAGCCCAGGCCACAGTGCACAACCCAGGCGTTCTCATGGCACGGGCCTCTCGAAACTGTGGGAAAAGGAAGTGTCCTGGTGAGAACAAAGCTCAGAAGAAGAGAGTGGGCGGCGCCACCTCTGGGGGAGCGGGCCAGGCTGCGGGCCCGAGGGCGGCATCCGGGGCCGCAGGGGCGGCTTCGCGGTGAATGAGCTGGTGCCGCACTAGGTGGGTCTTGCGACTGAAGCTCTTTCCGCACTGTGGGCAGGAGAAGGGGCGAGAGCCCGTGTGGATCGCCTGGTGGCGGACCAGGTTGGTTTTGGAGCTGAAGCTGCGGGCGCAGACGGCGCAGGCGTGGGGTCGGCTGCCGGTGTGCACCGCCTGGTGGCGGCCCAGGTGCGACTTGCGGCTGAAGCGGCGGCCGCACTGAGCGCAGGCGAAAGGCCTGGCGCCGCTGTGGGCCCTGGAGTGGGCGACCAGATTGGGCCGCGAGCCGAAGCGGCGGCCACACTGCGTGCAGGCGAAGGGCCGTTCGCCCGTGTGCACGCGCCGGTGCCGCGCCAGGTGCTGCCCGTGGGCGAAGCCGCGCCCGCAGTCCAGGCAGAAAAATGACCGCTCGCCCGAGAGGTCGCGCTGGGGCGTCGCAGGATCGGATGCCGGGACGCAGCTTGGTACGCCAGGCGCGCTGGCCAGGGGCTCGGCGGCGGCGGGATCCACTGTGGCGCCCAGTGGGCACTCGTCGCAGCCAAAGGGGCTACCCTCGCTGCGGTGCAGACACTGGTGCGTGGCAAGGTTCTTTTTCCAGCCGAAGCTCAAGCCGCAGTCGGAGCAAGCGAAAGGCTTTGGCCCGGGAGGGGATGGGGTGGACTGGGCGGTGGGATGGGGAGAAGCGGGCGCGTCAGGAGAAGGCCGGGCCGGGCCGGCCGCCTCATGCACCCTTTGGTGCCGTACCAAGTGCTGCTTGTGCGTGAAGCTGCGTGCGCACTGAGCGCACTGGTAGGGCCTCTCGCCCGTGTGGATGCGCTGGTGCCGAATCAAGTGAGTCTTCTTGCGAAAGCGCTTCTCGCATTCCGTGCAGGGGAAGGGCCGCTCGCCGGTGTGGGTCTTCTGGTGCGAGCCCAGGTGGATCTTCTGGCTGAAGCGCTTGCCGCACTCAGCGCAGGGGTAGGGCCGCTCGCCAGTGTGCGTGCGCAGGTGGCGGGTCAGGTGGGCCTTCTTGCTGAAGCGCTTGTCGCACTCGGAGCACGGGAAAGGCCGCTCGCCGCGGTGGCTGCGCTGGTGCAGCAGCATGTGGGCGCGCTGCGTGAAGCTGCGGCCGCAGTCCGGGCAGGCGCAGGGGCCCTCGCCCCGGTGCAGCCGCTGGTGCAGTCGCAGTGTCAGCTGGTCCCGGAAGCGCCGCTCACACTCCCCGCAGCCGTAGGGCTTCTCGGGGATCGTAGCCCACCCGGACAGCGCGAGCCCACCCAGCGGCCCCAGGGTGCCTGGCTCTAGTTTGTAAGCGGCAGCCAGATGCCCCAGGTCAGGCGCAGGAAAGGGTCTGGGAAGTAATGATAGATGCTGGGGCCATTCGACCTCCTCTTCTGCCTCCTGATCCTCATCTTCCACCTTCACCTTCCGAATCATCCACTCGTCTCCTGAAAAGTCAAAACAAGAATTGTGTATTGAGCTCCACATGCGGCAACGTTTATTTAACTACAGGATCTCCACTTCCTAGAGCCCTGCGGTCTGGCTCTGCTGTCCACTCTACCTAGCAGTTCCTGGAGTGACCAAATCCGCAAATCTTCGCAGTCCTCCTCCTGCACTCTCTGCAGCCTGGGATGCGTGTGAACAGCACATCCCTCCTGGGGGCTTCCTCCCGGCCTGCATGTGCCCAGGAGCCCTTCCGCACCCCTGAAGAGGAAGGTTGCCAGAGCTTCAGTCCTCTGCTTCACTCCAGGTTCACATCCCTTTGGTGGCTGGCTCAGATCTTCCTGCTCCAGCACTGCCTTTCTGGGACCTCAGTCTCCACCTTCCGTCCAGCAGCTCTCCTTGGTACTGCAAACTGGCCATGCTCAGCAGCTTTCTTGCCACAGACCTGGGCTTCCCAAACCCAGCCCTGGCTGACTTGAAGCTTAGGACTAGAGCCTCCTTCCCTGGACATCTCACCTGGACTGCTTCTCTTGCTCTCTAACCGCCACCCGCAGCCCACCCTGCCCCTAGTGGCCACGGAACCAGGGTGCCCTCATATTCCTGCTACTCCCTTCTTTCCTGCTGTGACAGCCTGAAGGGAAATCCCCATTTAGGAAGACCAGGATGGAGTTTACAGGACCTGGGGAACTAGTGAACACTGAATCCAGAGAAGCAGGGAGGGCGCTCTGGGGGAGCCTCAGCCCAAGGGCAGGTTGCAGGCAGTTCTGCTGGAGTGTTGCCCCTCTCAAGTGCTGCAATGGTCCGGCCAAAAGGAAGGAGCCCGGGGTCCAGACAGGAGCATCCCACTTAGGTTCTCCTCTGTCACTAACTAGGAGTGTGACTTTGGTTCAGTCACTTACCCTCTTTGAGTTACGTTTCTTAGTCTGCTCAGAAAGTTCTGCCTTTGTGTAAGAGTTGGACTAGTTTAAAGCTCCTGCGCCTGGTGTTGCACCATCAGCTCCTGGGGAACTTGGAGAAAATGCACAAACGGGGCAAGGCCCATGAATGTGCTCACATCTTTAAAGCTCCCAAAGTGATTCTCATCTGTGAGACACTGAACCAGGTATTTTGAGTTCCTGTCTGGCCTGAGCCTTGACTCCATTACACGTGGACTTCCACAATCAGAGGTAGTCCCAGTTTCTTCTATCAGCCCATCGACTCCAAACACCTGTCTACTTACCCTCCTGTGATACTGCTTTCACCTTCATTGTGCCACTCTTCACTTTTCTACTCAAGAACCATCAATAGCTCCTATTTATTTTTAATTGAGTCAGGGTCTTGCTCTGTCTCCCAGGCTGGAGTGCAATGGCATGATCATTGCAGCCTCAAACTCCAGGGCTCAAGTGATCCTCTCACCTCAGTCTTCCAAGCAGCTGGGACTACAGTTGTGCACCGCTATGCCTGGCTAATATTTTTTTATGTTTTCAGAGATGGGGTCTTGCTGTGTTGTCCAGGCTGGTCTTGAACTCCTGGCCTCAAGCAATTCTCCCACCCAGCTTCCTGAACCACTGGGATTACAGGCATGAGCCACAGTGCCCAGCCCAGCACCCTATTATTTATAAGATAAAACAGGTTCTAGCTGCGTCGGAGGCTCACCCCAACCTAGTCCAACTTTCTTTCTCCCAGGCATGGACCTTCCATGTCAGCCAACCTGCTCTCCTCCCTTTTCCTGCTGCAAGGTCTTCTCAGCCTAGAACGTCTTCCCAACCTCCACACCACCCTCTTCAGAACTGACGTCTACACCTTTCTCAAAATGCAGCACAAAGTAATGTTTTTTGACAAATTCCCAATGTATGCGGATCTTTTCACATAAACTCCTATAGCACCTTCTGTTAACACATTTGTACTTATTTGTGACTTGCCTTTATACTGTCCTTTTAATTCTTTGTTCTGGCTCATATTAATGTCATCACAAACAGATTTTATCTTCTGGGGAGCAGACATTTTGCATTCCATTTCTTCTGTGTCTGATAAGAAAGGTGTCTTTATGTGTCTGATAAAAATGGGGATGGCCACTACTTATTGAGGACCAACTGTAGATGAAGGGTTGTACACACACTGTCACAAATCTTCACAAACCAAAGCTCCCGGCAGCAAGGTAGCCTATCCAAGAGCACTCAGCTAGGAGATGCAGAGCAGATTCAAACCAGGTCCGGGTAACTCTACGGCTCATCTCTTTCCGCTGTATACTTAACACAGCCTGCACGTAGTAGGCACTCAATAAATCCTTGCTGGAGAAATGATATCACTCAGACAAAAGGTAATAAGGATGGTGCCAGTGGAAGGAAGTACTGGTGGGATTGTTGAGAGAGAATGAGCAGTTTGATCACTCTGGGTGTGGGAGGGAGATGAGTTGGATATGGAAGATGTGGAGCATCTGGGTGCCCTCATGATCCGTGGAAGCTGGGAAGGGAGCGTGTCAGGGGAGAGGCAGTGAAAAGGTTGGTCAAAGCCATGTATCTTCATGGCAACTGTAATTAGACTTAGGCTGGGGGAGATAAGGAGGGGGAGTTAGGATTTCTAGAAGGCATTTGAAGGGAGGCTGTGTTTCTCTTTGGTGACCAGCCTCTCTGACTCCTGCCATCTACAGATGTGAAATTCTGTTTGGGCACTGAAGCTCTACAGCAGAAAGGTACCAGGGCCTGAACTCATCTTGGGTTGGAAGGCCCTGGACTGCCTGTCTCGGGGGATTACCTGCCTCATGAGATAGCAGCTCTGGAGCTTGCCGGGCCCCTGTTCCCTTGGCCTGAACCCATGGTGGGATGAAGTGATGGGAGGACTCACCTGGGCAGCTGCCCACAGGCTGAGCCTTCTGCGCTGTGCATGCCTGGCCTCTGCAGGGGGCCTTGGCTCGTTCTGTGCTGGCACCTTCCTCCAGGGTGGGGGCCTCTTGCCCTGGCAGAGAATAGGATACCTCAAGGACTCTGGAGACATTACAGATGGGCAAAGGTCCCCATTGGTGCTGGGAAGCAGGAGCATTTGAAACCCTGGCTCCAGCCCAGCCCACAGGGTTCCTCCCACATCCTACCTGAATTCAGGGGCTGAGTTCCCAGCTTCCCTGGGGCTGCCTCAGGCTCCTTCAAGCAGAGCAGCTGCTAAGGGTATGCAGGTGGCAAGAGCCACCACTCTGAGGAGTTTCTGGAATATGTGTATGTAAGACAGTGGGAGCAAGGAAGGCCTCTGACCTGAGGGCCCTAGGAGAAGGACTGGGGCCTTCCCAGCCCCCAGATGGACCCTAGTTCCAAGCAAATCACTGGGGAGGATCAGGATGTCCAAAGCCAGGCCCGTTCCTGCCTTAGTGCTCTGTTCTGGCTGTACTCCTGCCTGAGGCACTTTTCCCAAATCTGCTGAGCTGCCTCTTTCACCTCTTTTATTTTCCTTTTTCTAGAGATAGGTCCTCTTTGTCACCCAGGCTGGAGTGCAGTGGCACGATCATACCTCACTGCAGCCTGGGCTTCAAGGGATGCTGCTGCCCCAGCCTCCCGAGTAGCTAGGAGCACAGGCATAAGCCATCACATCTCTAATTTTTAATTTTTTATGGAAATGGGGTCTCACCATGTAGCTCAGGCTGGTCTCGAACTCCTGGTCTCAAGCAATCCTTCCACCTTGGCCTCCCAATGAGCCACCATGCCTGGCTTCCCTCAGCTCCTTCAAATCCTGCACAAATCTTACCTTCCCAAAGACACCTAGTCTCACCACCCTATTTAATCCTATAACATGCCCCACCCACTTCCACATGCAGCCCCCTTCAACCCCCTCACCAGACATTATCCGCTCCCCCAGAGCTATAATCATCTTTGAACATAGTTCATAAATTTCCTTATTTTTATATTTATTGTTTGCTGACTCTCAGCACAATTAAGGATTAAGCTCTTGAAGGTAGGGATCTTTGACTATTTGGTTACCGAGGTATTCCAAATGTCTAGAATAGCACCCCACATATAGTAGGTACTTAATAAATATTTAATGAATGGAAGGAAGGAAGGAAAGAAGGGGGGGTGGGAGGGAAAGGCAGGGAGGAGAGATGGAAGGGAAGAAGGGAGGGAGGGAGGAAGGACAGGAGGGAAGAAGGGAGGGAGAGAGGAAGGACAGGAGGGAAGAAGGGAGGGACGGAGGGAGGACAGGAGGGAAGAAGGGAGGGATGGAGGGAGGACAAGAGGGAAGAAGGGAGGGAGGGAGGGAGGACAGGAGG
>CAUYLG010064406.1:0-13792 GCA_963573385.1 Cacajao melanocephalus | reverse complement strand
TGTGGCTCCTCCGCCGGGAATCTCCCAGTCTGTGGGCAACAAAAATTCGTCTGAAAGTGCGGTGTCCACTCGCTCTCTGCGCTTTCACTGGGAGCTACAACCCTGAGCTGTTGTTAATCGGCCATCTTGGATCTCTCTCCCACAAAGCTACTTTATTTAGAAGTGTAGATTCCTAGTACTCAGACGTTCAAAATGTGACAGCAGTATAACAAAGTGAAAAATTAGACACAGACATAAAGAGGGATGAGCTACGCCCAGACTATCTGCTTTGTCGTAACTAGTGGTCTAGTTAAGCATAAAGCAATAACCATAGGAGATGGCTGGGATAGGATTTGAACCAGGCACACAGAAACTCAAAGTACAGTAAGAGACAAAGACTGTACAACGTATCAATGTCACTTTCAAAGGTTAAGTGGCTTGAACACTAAATGTGAGATGTACGGAGGCACGGACTTCCTCTGCCCTCTAGGTCAGGCTGGTCCATAGTAGGTACACCTCAAAATATTTGAAAAATGAGTGGATGAATGGATTGAGCACACTGCTTTCAATACAATCTTCTTGTAGAATTCCTATTATAATATAGACTGCTTGATATTAAAAGGTGTCTTCACAAAAGACAAAGGAAAACCCAAAAGATATATGCACGCTCATGCCTTAATTCATGAAGTACTTAGTACTCACTATATCTCAAGCATTGTACAGAAGTTGCTGTATGAATAAAGTCTAGTTTATGCAAATACAGGAATCTAAAGTTTTTAGAAGAAGAAGTTGCCTTCTATCTTGGGCTGGAATCTAGTCATAGTGGAAATAAGTAATTACATTCCTCCCTAGTTGGTTTCTTACAGGCAGCTCCTTTCTACGTCTAAGCCTTAGTGATGCTATTTATGTGTTAGGACACTTTAATCTTAAGAAACTAAAGGAAAATGGAAAATCTTTTTCAGAAAGATGTAATTGTACCAGATGATATGCAAGCAATTTGGGGGCACGTAATTACAATA
Source organism: Cacajao melanocephalus (assembly GCA_963573385.1). Classification (NCBI taxonomy): domain Eukaryota; kingdom Metazoa; phylum Chordata; class Mammalia; order Primates; family Pitheciidae; genus Cacajao; species Cacajao melanocephalus. The sequence goes on along the minus strand of CAUYLG010064406.1, from coordinate 12,794 downwards.
ATGCCTTACAACAAATTTATACTGATGGAAGATGTGTAACAATATTGAATTATGGGCAAGTTTTTTAATATGGAGTTTTATTAGAGTAGTTCAAATTAAATCCTAATAAAATATCACCAAGAAGAATTCTCCTGGGACTGCTTTAATGACTAGAATCACTCATAATCAGTAGTTAGGATGCAAATAAATGCAAGTAAGGCATTTGAAAATGGCCCTTCCTCTCAAGCAGGCTAAATGTTTCCTAGCAAACTTATTTACACTATTCCTTTGCTCTGTGGGTCCTTTCTTCACAGATAAAACGAAGTAAACTTCAGACTTACCCTGGAGAAATTATTAAGAACTCTGAATTAATGGGGTACAAATGAATGACACTATTGAAGAGAGAATCAGGGTCCTGTCAGATGGCTGCAGCCAACTACATCTGGATTTATTTTTAAATGAGTGTTTATACTCTACTGTTCATCCAAGTTCTCATGAGAGGCTCTGTCTTTGCATACAAAGCAGGAAAAAACTGCTGAATGAAGTCAGTGTGCTGAATGGAACTGGAGAGTGGGTGGAGGGAGTGTCTAGTCTTTTTTTCTCCTTTTTTTTTTTTTGCTGTTATTTTTCTTTCTTCTCCTATCTGGTATTCTTTGATACATTATGACAGCTTGTTCAAACTGAGGAGCCTAAGAAAGATCCACCTAACAACCTAGACTCAGGAAAAGCGCATGTGAAAATGCTATTTCCAGCCAGTGTATGATCATTGGACCTTCTGTGAATAGAGCTAGTACATTTCCAAAGTACTTTTAGAGGCTGCAGAAAATGCTAACAAACATTATCTCATTTGATACAGCCACCTGTGACATAGGAAAGGCAGGTGTCTTCATTTTACAGATGACAGGTTAATGATGTGATCAAGTCCACACTGTTAGAAAAAGAGCCCAGCATCAAGTCCAACCTTCTTGATAAGACTGATAAATCTTGATAAATCTGATAAAACTACTAATATCTTACTATTGGTTTGTGGTGATGTCCCCACACTACAATTCCTAAGTAAATGATCTTAGGTCTTTTTCCACACCCCCTACAGTAAACTGAAACTCCCTGGCATCTGATTCATTTATGCCTGTAGGAAGCAGAACCCCAGGTAGGAGAATCACAGGGGTTCAGCCCTTAGTCTCACTGTGATTTCACAAAATACTTAGTAGCTTCTAGGACAGTGATTTTTCAGGTGTCAAGTCCAGTTTTAAATGCATCTGCTTCTCCACTGGGGAAAAACAGTCTGGTAGCAACAGCCAAGGCAAATCACCTGTACTGAATTTTTATTTCTTAGTAAATTTGAGATGTTCACTGGGACAGGTATGGCTAGGCTTGTAAGATAAATGAGAAGCAACTGAAGAGTATTTTGCAAACACAAAACTTAAGACAAATGCTTAAACTACCTCCAAAACTTTGGATATTATCATTCCTTTCTTCTTGGAAACAGTAATTCCATAAGTAATGTAATAACATGGAGGAGATTATCTTTTAAATGAATACATGGCAAAAATCTGGAAAGACTACTACTATCAGTTTAGGTTTGGAAAAATCTTAGGATTGGAAAACCTTAAGATGATTTTAAGACTATTACCATTGAGTAGTTTCCATAAGTGGATGGGCAGAAAAATCCCAAAGGAGGGCCCCAGAAATCAGACAACATAGGGTAAATACTCTGCCAATCCCCAGAAATCAGAGAACCTAGAGTAAGTATTCTACCAACCCCTAGAAATCAGAGAACCTGGAGCTGGTACTCTACCAACCCCACAAAACCAGACAACCTAATAGAATGAGTACTCAGAAGCCTATTAAGTCCATGCTGTTCCTCCCCTGAAAAGGCCTCATAATAGATTCTAAAGAAGGATAGTTTTAAAACAGCTTCCCCCATCTCTGGCTACTACAGGACTTGATGGACTGGAGAGTTGCAAACCATACCCATGTGCTGATTACTCCAAAAAGCAACTGGAACTGTTCAAGAGAAACAGCAGCCAGCAATTGGGGATTCATGGACATTTTGAAAATAGTGACTGACACCTCTGATTTTTTTCCAAACCTGGTGCACCCAATCCAGCCCCAAAAAGTCTTCATTTAACATTTATTAAGTGCAAGACATTGGTGGCTCCTGTCTTCTTACTTTGGATTTAGAGTAAAACATAACTTCGCCATAAGCAAATAGATACAAACACACACCTCACACCTTACCAAATGCAGAAGAAGTGAACCTGTTGAGGAGACTATCAGGAGGAAGAACCTGCGGGGTCAGCAGTGATTACCATGGCAACAACGGCCAATGGCACTCTAATTTTCAGCTCCTAGTGCAATGATCTGAGGTCTGAGTCTCCCTTAGGAGGTTTCTGTTGGCTTTTGTAAGAAGCCTAGATAGACAGACTTGCTGTCTTCCGTTGGGCAGTTCTGGCAGAAAGGAATGCACTCTTTATTAAGGGCTGTTCACAGTTCAGATACAAAACAGAGAATAAAGATTCTGAACTCTATTACTCACTGATTGACTTGCTTTTGAGCAAACAGTCATCAGAAACTATTTGGCTCTAGCCTATTAAAAGCCACTAGATCACTCATGTAGGATGGCTTCCTGGTACATTAGATCAAGTTTCAACCTCACTTGTTCCATTGAGGACTAATATTTGTTTGATGCTGTACTCTATTTTTAGAGTAAACAATGAGCCTATGAAATGTCTGAATACACTCAAACATTCAGCATACCAAGTCGAAATGTGTACTCTTTGAATTAAATGCAGATAAATCAGGCTGGGCACAGCTCATACCTGAAATCCCAGCACTTTGGAAGGCTGAGGTGGGCAGATCATCTGAGGTCAGGAGTTCAAGACAAGCCTGATCAACATGGTGAAACCCCATCTCTACAAAAATACAAAAATTAGCTGGGCATGGTGGTGCATGCCTGTAGTCCCAGCTACTCAGGAGGCTGAGGCAGGAGAATCACTTGAACCTGAAAGGTGGAGGTTGCAGTGAGCAGAGACTGCGCCATTGCACTCCTGGGTGACAAGAGTGAGACTCTGTCTCAAAAGATAAATAAAATAAATTCAGATAAATCAAAATACAATATATTTTCCTTTGAATGCACTAGTACACCGGTATCTCATATAGCCAACAACAAGAACACTTAGCAAAATATGTTTTGAATTATGCTGAACCCAAGTCAGTTCATAACTTGACTGGTTTTGATAATCTGATATTTGCCTTGAAGGGAGATTGTCTTTGAGTTGGATGGCATCTTACAGATAATTTAGTCCATCTTCATAGCCAGGGTACAGAAAAAGCATATGTAATATGACTCCCCCACTTTATCCATTTATTTATGTAAATAAATACAAGAAGTCTTCAAAAAGTTCATGCAAAATGCATATTAAGAAAAAACTATACATGGATTACAAATGTTTTTGCACCAAAATACTCATACTAAGTTGTTATATGTAAACAGTATCTAGTTAAAGGCACTAATAAGTATAAGACATCAGTCTGCAAAGCGCCCCTATCCAAGCAACAAGAATTCTGTTAAAATTGAAGAGCAAACATCAAATTTACTGTGATTCTTGGGTGGAAGAATACTGGAATTATTGATGCTTCACAAACTGTTTATGAAGACAATGCCCCAAAGAAATCAGCAGTTTACAAATGGATAACTCGTTTTAAGGAGAGATGAGATGAGGTTGAAGATGAAGCCCACAGAGGCAGACCATCCACTTACATTTCTCTCATTGCTAATGACTTGGAGTATCTTTTCCAATGCTTGAAGGCCTTTGAAGTTTCTTCCTATGTAAACTGCCTGTTCAAATCCTTTGCTCAAATTTTTTATTAATAACATGTATTGCTTTAAAAATAACCCCCCACTGGAATCAGTTGAATAAGGCAACAAGAAAAACTCACACATCAGAACAGACGGCAATGAATCCATCCTTTGAACATGGCAGTGACTCTACAGTCAACAGTGAATTTGAGACCTGCACAATAAATAATAACAGGGACAGCAACAGCTAATGATGTTATATGAAATACCTGATACAGTGCCTGCATACAGCAGATATTCATTAAACACCACTTCTTCCCCCTATCTTCTAAGATTATCACAACAAATCTGTGAGACAGAAAAAACATGTATTATTTTTATTTCTCTTTAATGGAGAACAAAGCCGCCTGGAGGCATGCCCTTTATTGCCTAGTCAGTGAGAGAGGCATGGCTAACTCAAGTGCTGCTGGTTCCTCCCTTTATTTCTACTAGGAGTGTAAGCTTGGAAGTAGACAGCCTGGCTTTGCAACCCAGCTCCTCAACTTATTAGCTGAGTGGCTTTATGAAAGTAGTCACCTCTTTGAATGTCAGTTTCCTCCCATAAAATGGGATAAATAAGATGGCATTTTCCTCTTGGGGTTAAGGATTAAGTAGTTCCATGTAATCCATGAAGAATGATGCCAGATATCTAGCAAGTGCTCAGTGAATTTTAGCTGCTGCTGTGAATATTATTAATAGCTTATCCTTGGTGTGTGGGAATTGTGTTAATGACACTGTAAACAGTCTTTTTTGAATATCCTCTAATTTCATGGTTTTTAGAATTCATTTCGAAAGGTTAAAAACTATATAACAGTATATGAACACTGAATATATCTTTAATATTGCATTTAATTCTAAACATGTTTGATAATCCATTTTTTTTCCCAATTTGGCTTAGGAAAAATCTTGAAAGATAAGCATTTTTTCCCCTAACATTTTCTGGGGTGTTTTCCCCAATATATTTCTTGCATCTTGAGTAACACATCTGAGGACTTCACTGACCAGATAAAACAAAACTGTTAGAAAATGGGCCTCCATACAAAGTAGGCTAGCACTTTTGTTTTCTTTGTACAAGGATTATTCTTTTTCATATTTCTATCCACAGAAGTAAGAGAGGATATCAACCAAAGAAATAAATGCAACTGGTGGTAACCGTGGCCTGAATACAAGCAACCTTCATTCTTCCCAGCTTTAAAAAATAAAATAAAACGAAGGCACAGTCAGGGAATCAAATCAAGGTATGACAAATGCTGGCATAAAGGAAAGCAGCAGCAACAACATGAGGGCTGTCTGGAATCTTAAATAAGTGGTCAAAACTCAATGAATTACAAAAATCAGTACTATGGTACGAGAACAGCTGGGAATTCTAGCGATTATGTCACTGTTCAGGCACATTATGACTCATAAGCATCTTCTGGCTAGTTGTTATTGCTTCTGCAGGCCTCACCTCATTGTAAGATGAGGTGTGGGACAAAACATCCTCTTCTCATTTCCTACTTGCCATAGAGTCTAGGGTTTTATGGTTGATACCTAAATCTAGATCTAAAACAAAATTTCCTAGATACTTATATTAATGCTATCATACTTACATTAGTGGTGTAATTTATTACTTTACATCATCCTAGCAGTTCTATTAGTGGTGGCTCATCTAGCAGAGGCTCATCTCTTTGCAACCTGAATGCACACGTGATTATCCAGCTGCCCATCTAATTGGAAGACAAGGATTTCGCTTGCTGAAAACAGCCAGGTTCCCCCTCCAAGGACATCATTTTGACTATGCTTTTTCTAGACATGGCTTTCCTGCAAATGTAGGCTCAATGACGTAGAGCTACTTCTTTCTTTGTCTGCAAGTAGTAGCTGCCCTTTTTTCCCCCTCAAAGTGGATCTAAAAAGAGTAGAACATCCAGGAAGTCCCAGAATCAATCATTCTGTATGCAGGATCTGCTGAGAAATGTCCAGTACATGCAGCCACATCCTGAAATCAACAAACAAGACCCTGGGAACTGCCTTCGGACCCAGAACACATGATTATATATACACACTTCATCAAACAATACAGAGCAGTTCAACAGTTGCCGCCTCAGTCAAGGAAAATAATCAGTGAGAAAATGAGTAACATCCAGTCATCGGTGACTCAGCCTCCACCTGACTCAACTCAAGGGCAGGGGTGTGGTGGAGTGAGGACATGTGATCTTGACAAGGCCATTTTGATACATGGGATATTTTTGATTTGGCCTAAAATTATTATTTGTCTTGTGGGGCTGGAAGGAGAACTTTACATGTCACTTTATGTTTCTTAATATTATTTAACGTTTTGTAAGAGAAATGATATAAACATGCATAAAAGAGTCGTCCTTATATGGCTCATCACTCACAGATGACCATCAGTATTTAAAAAATGAGAAGGTAGGGGTAGGGTTCCGCTCATCCTCTGAGGATTGACTTGTAAAGCCAATTCTTCTATAATGCTTATTTTGAAAACATGAATTTGTTTCAACACTATTGCTATATTAGGGAACACTTTAAGTATAATGCAAATGTTGGGTTTATGCATGATTTCATCCATGAGAAACACTAGATGGTTGCAGAAAACCACACCCAGCTGAACCAAAGCAGGTGCACATGCCTCTAACACCTATCGGCTACCTAAGTCACTGAGTGTTATGAACCACCCATCCATCCACATTGCTGTTACAACTTTCCTTCCAGTTTCAGGAAAACCCTCCTTCCAGCACTTCACAATAACCCATAAGCAGCAACCTTTCCAATGTCTGCTTTCACAGGCAAACTTAGGATTTTTTTTCAAGGAAAAGTGCCATACTTCTTGTAGTGTTTCTTATGTATTCCTTAACTGTTTAACTATATTAACAGTGTTACCATTTTTATTAAGTTTCTATCTTTTTGTTTTAATGTTTTACTGACAAAGTTTTTAAATGTTGTGCCACTAAGCCCATTTTCCTCATAAATCCTGTAGGTTTTGTTGCACAATTTTGCATAGTATAGAGATTCTCCCAAACACCACGTCACTTTATAGCAGAACTGACTGTGTCTTTCTGCAACTTAAATTCTCTGACTTCTGTCTTAAAGCAGCACTAGCCAAATTTATTTACTCTCAATTGAGAAACACATTTGACTAGGAGTGTAAGCTTGGAAATAGCCTGACTTTGCATCCCAGCTCCTCAACTTACTAGCTGACTGGCTTTATGAAAGTAGTCACCTCTTTGAACCTCAGTTTCCTCCCATAAAATGGGACAAATAATGATGGCATTTTCCTCGTGGAAAATGCCATCATTAGCTGCTGGACAGCTCTACTTTTTGTAGGCCCCTAAGTACATTAATATTGTCTGATTAATAACTGTGTGTGAATCGGGTTGAGGGAAGATAAAAGAACGCTTCATTCATGTGATGGTCCTTATTCTCAGCTCTAGATGACACAGAATTTTTTTTAGTATTCTTTATACATGTTATTAAATATCAGAAGATTTCTTCATAATAATAGAAGTTGGCATAACTGAGACCCCCTTGGAAGCTAACCAGTTGTCACAGGTTTTTAACAAACATCTTTATTATGTTTTGCTGATAGTAAAGATTGTACTCATAAAACATGAGTGAAGGGAAAAGTAAAAAAAAAAGCCAGCTAACTCGGAAGAAGACTAGGGAATGGGGTAAGGTTCACAGACACATTTTGTCATATTATTTGATAATTTAAAAACAAAACCAAGCAATTTTATATCTTCCTAGAGTCATTTTGTTCCCGGAGGGGTATCTATGACCACCATTTTTTCCTTATTACCATTCCTCCTGCAATCCAGCTCCTTGCCTCATTACGGCCTTCAGTAAGAGATGCCAGAATTTCTGTCTTTGTTTTTTGTTTTCCCCAATGGAAAAAGAACTGTTTTCTTTGAAAGGAAAAAAACAACTGTATTGCTCTTAATGTGGATAAAGCATATAAACTCTCACTGGAGAACACACTTTAAAAGCCCTCAGGGCTTGTTCTTGTTTTCCAACAGATGAATATGTCAGTACAGACCTGCCTCTTCTCTCCCCACAGAACTAAATGATGCCCTGATCTCCTTTATAGAGAATTACTGGATGGAAGCTGGGTAAGCAAAGCCAGTTTCAACTCCATTTACTGATGACCATCAAGGGCATAGCTGGAACCTAGTACAAGACCTTAGCTACCAAAAAGATATTTTCTTAGACTGTAAGGTATGAAGAACAAGCCAGCTTGCGGGTGGATAAAAAATCTGTGTGTGCACGCATGTGTTGACTACACTTGGGGGTCTGTATGTATTCTTCACCCTGTTTCTAATTGCTTCAGGGCAGCTTACAAAAATGCATATTATATAGTATGATAAATTGCATGCAAAATGTTAAAAATGAAGCGATGTGTGGGTGCATATATATTAATATATATGAATACACACACATCTGAGGACTTCACTGACTAAATAAAACTGTTGGAAAAGGGGCCTCCATACAGACATACATACACACATATATCTATATGGAAGTCATAATTCACTCTCTAATTAAAGAGACTCGTGAGAAGAAAGGGTGAAGAAAATCTTCATTTCAAAAGGAAACCAAGAGAAAAAGAAGCTTAGGTGAAGGAAAATCATCATTGAAGCCAGAGTTCTGGGTTCAAATATCAACTCTGCTATTTACTTCCTGAGCAAGTAATTTAAACTCTGAGTTTCAATTCCTCACAGATAAAAGTGAGAATCCTCCCCACCTAAGACTGTTTTTTTCAAGATTAAATAATGTTCCTAAGGCAACGGAGACATAAATTCTGCCCTAAATCTCTGGCTTTTACACTACATTCAAAAACTGAGACTAGATGGCTACCACAGTCCAGACACAATCTTGGTTGTCTGAGGTACTATGTATCTGAAAGACAGGATATGACCACATATCTATGACCCCCAAACTCAACAGGCAGTAGGTCAGAGACAAGCTGGGTCAAAAGAGTGAAAAGACTGAGAAATCTCAGAAGGACCATGGCCTGATTTCAAATCTTTCCATGTTGAGAAGCCCCTGAGGACAATGGCTCTCAAAGTGGTCCCTGGACCAGCAGCATTAGCATCACCTGGGAATTTGGTAGAAATGCAAAATATTTGCCCCTCCTGCACACTTACTGAATCAGAAATTCTGTTAGTAAGGACACAGCAAATGGACTATAACAAACCCTCCAAGAGATTCTGACGCTCACATAATTTTGAGAACCACACAGCCTTAGGAGACAGCCTCGCTTCAGTGAGTTCAGAAGTTTGTATTTGTTTCAAGTCAGAGTTTAGAAAACGTCTGAGTTAGTCCAAGAAATCTCAGTATCCCTCTGGCCCTGTCATAAACACAGATTAGCAATGGATTCACAATACTCTGGCTATGTAACAACAAGATGCAAGTCACCAAGCAACTCAACACTTCCCCAGACCACTACAGATCAAGGTCAATTCCTGATCCAACTAGAAATCTCACAAACATGCCATTCAGTGGGAATTGGAGGACTCCTGGACAGAAAGCAACGGAGGATACAATCCTCTTAGAATGAAAGGAGTGTAGAAAATAACCTAGTGGTGTAAACATGGGCTACTGTGGGAGGACTGATGTAGAACTACCTGCAACACATAGCCAGCACCAACTTTTTATTTCTCTCTTTGGTGTTGGAAGCTGTGGCTGCATGCTCACAAAAGACAAGCTACTGTACTTGGTGACCTTCTCTACCTCCACCTCCCCCAAACTCAAATCAACTCCAGAAGCACCAGAGTTTAAGTTTATGTAGCTTTCTCAGAGAACATCTAAGCTCCTTGAGATTTTCTTTCTTTTTACTTCCCTGCTTGCTCATCTGATTGCATTACCACTGGTCCTCTGAGGGAAGAGAAAAAAACAGGCAAAACAGGCTTGGTGAAGAAGAGATGCAATTACAGTGGAAGCTAAAACAGAGGATTTGTGATTAATTGGTGGATTTCAGTTATCCTGTAAGGGTTCCATAAGGGGCCCTGTCTGTACTTATCAGTCCTAAAAGGAAAACCTGTCATAGTTACAAATTACAATTCCTAAGTACCCTACTATATACTAATGTTGCACAAAAACGAAGGTCACACTGATTATTAGGCAGGAGGCTGCACCCCCTGCGTGACATTAAGAATATGCTACAAATCATAATTGATTAAAATTGAAGTTATTAGACAATATAAAACACACTGAACAATATCTACGGCAGATTTGCTCACTTATGCACTGTCAATGCACCCGATATCAGCCCTTCTCATGTTTTAGAAATTAAATATTTCTTAGAATTACAAAGCAATGCTCATCTCATACAAAAACCTTCGAAAATTAACAAACAGGTATTTATTGTGTCTAATAACGGTGCATAAAATTTCCAAGGAATATCTCTGGTTGTAATGTTTGCCCTATTCTCTTTAGAAATAGAGTCAGCTTATCACTCTGAACTCTCCCCAGAGATATATAGTACCTCAATGTTTTTTTTCTTTTTGTGGAGAACAGGGTCTCACTACATTGACCAGGCTGTACTTGCCAGGATAGTTCATAAAAGGAATCACAAGTTATGGAGTATTGTAATTAGAATGAACCTTCAAATGTATCTATTCCAACCCTCCCACACTTTATGGGCAACAAAGCTGTGTGATCCAATAGAATTCAGTGACTTGCCCAAGATCACACAGCTAGTTAGGAGCACAGTGAAAACCAGAACTTTCATCTCTGGACCCTCCAACCTACTATTCTTTCCACATATCATTCTGCCTGTGAGCTCCAAGCAAAGCAAAACAGGCATGACAGGCTCTGAGGTCACCTGCAAGGCCAACTAAATCCATGATATAGACAGGTCATCTTCACAAACAACATTTTTTTTTTTTGAAGACGAAGTCTCCCTCTGTCGCCCAGGCTGGAGTGCAGTGGTACAATCTCAGCTCATTGCAACCTACACCTCCCGAGTTCAAGTGATTCTCCTGCCTCAGCCTCCTGAGTAGCTGGGATTACAGGCACCCACCACCACGCCTGGCTAACTTTTGTACTTTTTAGTAGAGACAGGGTTTCACCATGTTGGCCAGGCTGGTCTTGAATTCCTGACCTCAGGTGATCCACCCATCTTGGCCTCCCAAAGTGCTGAGATTATAGGAGCGAGCCACCGCACCCAGCTGTAAACAGTATTTTTGTAGGACATCTGTCTGTCCTTACAAGGTTCAAGCTAAGTCCAAAGATGTGGAGCCATTTTAGACCACCTCCTCTAAACTTGGATTTAGGAAATCTACTTAAAAGGAAAGCATTCATTACACCTAGATCACTCTTCTGAAAAAGTTGTGGCTTAGAGGCCACAGCACCAGGATCAGGTAGAGAGGCCTTCCAAGCCCTAAAGGTCTCAGAGACTCAGGATGTGTCACCCAATTTCTCCTGGGTAGCCTGGTGAATCATCAGCAATCCCTTTTGTGGCAGCTGAATTAACATCAAGGTCTTGCTAGCAATTAAATTCCCCCTTGTAATCTGACTCCACTAGAAGGCTAGATAACAGAGGCTCAAGATCGGAATTTTTCTACTACACACTTTCCCCTGCTATATCTGTGTTTGGCTGAAATGTAATCATCGTATATATACATGCCATGTACACTTCATCCTGGTGGTAACCCACAGATTTGCCGCTGGCATACTCTTGGAACTAGCTGTTTTATCTTTCATGGGCTCTAATCTTGTATGAATGCTAGAAGTAGGAAAATCAACACTAATTAGAAAAAGACTTAAAATGAAACATGATTCCTAGGATTGCAAAAGAAGGCAAATACATATTTTAAGATTATTAGACCAAAAAAAGATGAAGCAGAAGTATCTGGGGGGTATTTACTAGTGACTTCTCTCCAGGTCTAAAGGAAATAGAATTCAGTTAGTCCGAAAATACTCTATATGAAAGAGACTCTCCAATAGTCTATTTTTCCAAGCACTCTACTGTTCAAAACCCTTCAGAGGCTCCCTCATGCCATTAGAATAAAAAATACAGTTTTTAGTCTGTCAGGCAAGTTTTTTACAATCTGTTCAACATTATTCAAATACTATTACTTTTTTAAACCCCATGCTGTATTAGCTATTACTATGACACAAATTAGTCCAGAACACCGTTGCTTAGAACAACTTTGGGAGGCCGAGGCAGGCAGATCACGAGGTCAGGAGTTAAGAGACCAGCCTGACCAACATGGTGACTCCCCATTTCCACTAAAAATACAAAAATTAGCCAGGCGTGGTGCCGTGTGCCTTCAATCCCAGCTACTTGGGAGGCTGAGGCAGGAGAATCACTTGAACCCAGGAAGCAGAGGTTGTAGTGAGCCAAGATTGCACCACTGCACTCCAGTCTGGGCTACAGAGTGAGCCTCCCTCTCAAAAAAGAGAAAAATAATTGATTATTTCACGTAGTTTTTGGGGGTCAGGATTCTGACTGCAGCTTAACTGGAGTGGTTCTAGCTCAGAGGCTACCATGAAGGTATAGTCATGATGTTGTTGCCTTAGACTGTAATCATTTGAAGACTTGACTGAAACTGGAATATCTGCTTTCATGATGACTCTTAGTCTTGCCACATGGACCTCCCAAAAAAGATGCTTAAATGTCCTCACAATATGGTGGCTATTTTCCCTTGGAATGATAGATCCAGTAAAGCATGCTGCAAGCTGCAATATCTGTTATAGCCTAGCTTCAGACTTACATACCATTATTTCTACAGTATTATTGGTTAAGCAGGCCATTCCTATTCAGTTTGGGAGGGAACTACACAAAGGTGTGAATACCAGTAGCTGGAGATCATGGTCGGCCACCCTGGAGGCTAGCTCTACACGCTACACTAGCCCACCTCACTGTCTTCTCAAAACCCTCCTTTTCTCCAAAGCGAGTCTTTATGTCACTCCCTTAAAAAAAAAAAAAAAAAAAAAAAAAAAAAAAAAACTGTAAAACGCAAAAAGGTACTCCCAG
>CAUYLG010064403.1:0-11925 GCA_963573385.1 Cacajao melanocephalus | reverse complement strand
TTTGCAAATCATCTGGGTTGTAGTAGAAATAACAGATCTTAGTTATTTATTACAGGGCGCAGGGGCCATGATGGAATTAGCTTGGGCTGTTTATTCTAGTCACTACCGGTAAGTAAAGGCTAGTAATTTTGGCAGTTACTGGTAAGGAAGGTATGCAGCCTTTGCAGAGACAGGCTAGCAGTTTTATTTACAGAAGCCAAGGCCACCAGTTATTGTGAGGAGAATGGGGCAGCCGTTACAACTTATTTTAAAACACAACTTTGTCTTTTATAAAATAGTGTTGTTCAGGTTCTAACTTTAGGCCAGCTATAGCACATAAGAACGTAACCAAATAGGAATTTTTTAAACAAAACTATTGGTGGCCATAATTCTGGTCTGAGCTTGTGCAGTAGGTCCAAACAAACCAAACCAAAATGAGTCATTCATGCTAGATGTGACATAATTAAAGCAAAAATTTAAGGCAATAGGTAGATTCTAAAACTGGCCAGGTTTTGTTTTTCTTCCGTAAACGGCAGATTTCAACACAAGGAGGTCCCCTGTACTCGAACACTTTAAAAAACAAAAATAATTTCAAAAGAACCTGAAGTTCTTATTTCCAGTGTACAAACCCACAGTTCTGCTATTTCCCGGTGGAATTTGAGTCTAAATAAGTACATTTTTGATGCTGACAAAGTGACATTAATCTCTAAAGTTTTGGTCTCAAAATTGAGAAGATGACAAAAGGGAGAAATTGTTAAATTAATTATAGCCTGAAGCTTCCCTCTTTCATGTGTAAATTTGGCTAATAGGTTTTTTTTTAACATAATAATGTTCAAATAGGACAAATCTTAAGGTGTAATAAATCTGGCTGTTTCTGTACTTCACTTCTATTTTCTGTATGTCAGTTTGCTTTTTCTGTTCATAAACCTTTTACCAACATGTGGCTGTGCTAGAGTCTCTCTGAGCCTAATCTGGATCACAGGCTACCCAATTTGCAAATCACTCTTTGCTCAGTTAAACTCTGTTAAATTTAATCTCTCTAAAGTTTTCTTCTTTTACAAATTTTCAAATTTTTCTATGATGAAAATAAATAATGTTATTGGGCTTTGATTTTCTAAACTCATTCCACAGCTATTTTTGCAAATTATTCTATGTCATTTCAAATGCTTATGACTTTTTTTTTTTTTTTTGAGATAGGGTCTCACTATACCACCCTGACTAGAGTTGGTATAACTAATCATGGCTCACTGAGCCTTAATCTTTCAGGCTTAAGCAATCCTCCTGCCTCAGCCACCCAAGTAGCTGTGACTACAGGCATGCAAAATCATGCCTCATTTTTTTTTTTTTTTTTAAAGATGGGATTTCACCATAATGGCCAGGCTGGTCTTGAACTCCTGACCTCAGGTTGATCCACCCACCTTGGCCTTCCAAAGTGCTTGAATTACAGGCGTGAGTCACCGCGTCCGGCCTACCTGACTAATTTTTAATTGGTTTTTCATGGACACTGAATCGCACTAGGTTGCCCATGCTGCACTTGAACTCCTGAGCTCAAGCAGTTCTCCCATTTCAGCTCCGAAAAGTGCTAAAATTACAGGTGTGGGCTTGGCATGGTGGCTCATGCTTCTAATCCCAGCACTTTGGGAGGCTGAGGTGGGTGGATCACGATGTCAGGAGTTCAAGACCAGCCTGGCCAAGATGGTGAAACCCTGTCTCTACTAAAAATACAAAAAAATCAGCCGGGCGTGGTGGTGGGTGCCTGTAATCCCAGCTACTCAGGAGGCTGAGACAGAGAATTGCTTGGCCCCAGAAGGCAGAGGTTGCAGTGAGCCAAGATTGCGCCACTGCATTCCACCCTGGGCGATAGAGCAGGACTCCATCTCAAAAAAAAAAAAAAAAGAAAAAAATTACAGGTGTGAGCCACCATGTGCTTCTGCAATTTCTTAGCAAGATTATTCTCAATAATAGACAGTAGTATATGAGCACGGATATAAAAGGAATCTGGCTTCTATTTTAGAAGTGTCACTCTCCAGGATTTCAAGGGTCTAGGGCAGCCACTTTAGTATTATAGTTTGGTCTATGGAGGTGCATGGGATTTTGGAGTCAGAGAGACTTGATCCTGAAGGGCGGGTGCAGTGGCTCACATCTGCAATTCCAGCACTTTGGGAGTCTGAGACGGGTGGATTGCTTGAGGTCAGGCGTTTGAGACCAGCTTGGCCAACATGGTGAAACCTTGTCTCTACTAAAATATAAAAATTAGCTGAATGTGGTGGTGTGCCCCTGGAATCCCAGCTACTCAGGAGGCTGAGGCATGAGAATCGCTTGAACCCAGGAGGTAGAGGTTGGAGTGAGCTGAGATCGTGCCACTGCACTCCAGCCTCGGCCACAGAGCAGGACTTCGTCTCAAAAAACAAAAACAAAACAGAGTTGATCCTGAGTCTCAACCCAGCCAGTTAGTAGCTGTGGTTCTTTGGACTAGTTTGTTGTTGTGAAAGAGTTGTATGAACCACATGTACAAAAAAAAAAAAAAAAGGCAGAATGACACTGATTGCAAAAATTGTAGCAAGTTTTCAAGCCTCCTATATCCACTGCCAGGTGCTTTCACAGCTGTTTTCATTGAAATACAGAATTTGTTTTCTAAACCATCAGTCTAGCTGACCTTAATTGCTCAGGACAGTGGAAACCGGTGAACATGGCCATGTGCTAGTTTGGGGCCTAGGCTCAAATGGTCTTAAATGCTGCTATTTTTCTTTCAGAATGCTGCCATCTCCATGATGGCCCATGTTAGCCAGCTGGAAAATAAGACACCATGGGGAAGAGAAGCAAGGTACCCTGTTGACAGCCACAGAAGTAGAAGTTCACCCCCAGAAGCATAGCTGCCTAGTGAAAAGGCAGCTGATGATACATGCCGAAAGGAGCTGAGCTGAGCCCAGCCTAAATGGCTGACCATCTCTTTTTTAAATTTTTTTAATTTTTTATTTTTTTAAGAGACGGGGTCTCACTATGTTGCCCAGGCTGGAGTGCAGTGGCTATTCACAGGCGCAATCCCACTACTGATCAGCACGGGAGTTTTGACCTGCTCCGTTTCCAACCTGGGCCGGTTCACCCCTCCTTAGGCAACCTGGTGGTCCCCCGCTCCCGGGAGGTCACCATATTGATGCTGAACTTAGTGCGGACACCTAATCGGCATAGCTCACTACAGCCCAGAACTCCTGGGCTCAAGCAATCTTCCCACCTCAGCCTCACAAGTAGCTGGGACTACAGGCACGCGCCACCGCTCCCGGCATGGCTGACCATCTCAATTATGAGCTAATCAGTTTTGGATGGTTTATTCTGCTGCAATAGCTAACTAATACGTGCACCCAGTGCAGATGGAATGCCAGGATTTAATGACAGGTTGATTACTAGTTACCTTCTAATAGTGGACACCCTAAAGGTACTGACTTTTTTTTTTCCTGATTTGATATTTGATATCTCGTAAGACAACGTTGAGTAATGCAGAAATACAGGTAGACACGTATGCATCTGATTGGTGCTTATATTCACACAGTCCTCCACACCACAGGAGAAAACAGATAACCACAGCCTATTAGGGCCAAGTCCAAATAGCAAAATAAGTTTGCCTTTAATTATTTTCTTCATATCTAAAATTGGAGATCAAGACTGTGGACAGATCTGAAGACAGTTTTCTTCTCCTTTGGCCCCAGAATATTTTGTTCACTGTCAATCTCTGGAAGAAAGGTGGAAACAGGTGGCCAGTAGTGGTCTACTGTGGTTATTTTGGTTTTGCTGCCCTCTGCCCTTTCTATGGCCACTATCTGTCCCACCCTCAGAACTGAAGATACATGTTAGTAGAGAGAGGCTGTCCCCTCACCTCTGGCAGAAAAGGGATGTTCAGGCTCTCCACCCACCTGACATCAGAGCTGCACTTCCACATGGCAGCTGTTGGCCATGTGTGGCTCCTGAGTGCCTGGAATGTGCCTGGTCTTGACTGCAATTTGCTAGAAAAGTAAAATACAAAGTTGATTTTGAAGATTTAGTTCCAAATATATATATAAAATGAACTAATAATTACATATTGCTGTGAACCCAGAAAATCTGAGACAGGTCTCAGTTAATTTAGAAAGTTTATTTTGCCAAGGTTGAGAACATGCCTATGACACACCTTCAGGAAGTCCTGAGGAAATCTGCCAAAGGTGGTCAGGGAACATCTTGGTTTTTATACATTTTAGGGAGACATGAGACATCAATATCTCAGTGAGCAGAGGAGTGATTGAATAGAAGGGTGGCAGGTTTGCCCTAAGGAGTTTACAGCTTGAGTTTTCCTTAGTGATTTTGGGGGTCCAAGGTATTTTCCTTTCACATTGCTCACATATTAAAATGATAATATTTTATTTTATTTTATTTTTTAAAGACTGGGTTTCACAATGTTGGTCAGGCTGGTCTTGAACTCCCGACCTCAGGTGATCCGCCCGCCTTGGCCTCCAAAATGCTTGGATTATAGACTTGAGCCACCACGCCCGGCCAAAATGATAATATTTTAAACATATTGGGTTAATTACATTGTAACAATCAATTCCACGTGTTTCATGTTTTCTTTTAAAGTTTGGCTGCTAGAAAATTAAAAATTCACCTGCGGCTCACATTCTATTTCGGAGGACTGCCTCCTTTTTAAAATCTCAGGCTGCCTGCACAAAGGACCAGAAGCCAGGAAGGTCATAAAAGCTAAAATTTTAAAATAATTATTACATTCTATTTGTGAATAGCCATATCGTATATTATTTATCATTGCGTATGACCTTATACATAAGGTTCTATGCAAACACCTTCCAGGGTGGGCCTGGCTCAGCTCAGAGAGGAAGCCCTGCCTGAAAAAGCTGTAGCTTAGGCTGTCACTCTTTCTTAATTCAGCCCAGCAACTGATCACATCTTCTGTCACTCAGAGCCTGAGGGGGCGGGTCTTAAACATTATCCAATCAGGGACGCAGCCGGAAGGGACCGAACGGCTTCCGGAATATGGCGGGGTTTTTGTCTGTCGCTGCGGCGGTAGCTCCAGGCCTCGTCTTCATTTCTGTGTCCTCTGCTCCTAGAGGCCCAGCCTCTGTGGCCCTGTGACCTGCAGATATTAGGAGATCCACAGCTAAAACGCCGGACCTCCGGAAGCCTAGAAATGGTAAGATTGCCGGTTCTACAGCCTGAGAAAGGGGGAGGGGCTGGTTGGACCCGGTGGGAAGTGGTTGTGGCGGGACTCAGGCCTCCCGTGCAGTCAACTCAGCAGTCTGCGCCCCGGAGTTCTCCTTGCCCAGCTCGGTGTCAGTCCTCTTCACCATAAGATGGAGGTTGGGCTGGCAGCCGGGACCCCGGCGTCCTGTCTCTTTTCTGCGCTGTGACTGTGCCCTGGCGTGGAGCCCTCTCTGGGCAGCTCTGCACCTGCAACATCGCGTGTCTCCCAGATTGTGTAGGGACCACGGGAGATTCGTCAGGGGAGAATCGTGACTCCGGGTGCAGGTTCAGGAGCGGGAGGTCCGTGGGGTTCCCAGTTTATATTTTCTTCTATTAAAAATCTGTGGGAGTGGCCGGCCGTGGTGGCTGACGCCTGTAATCCCAGCAGTTAGCTCGGAGGCAGGCGGGTCACTGGAGGTCAGGAGTTAGAGAACAGCCTGGCCATCATGGTGAAACCACGTATCTACTAAAAATACAAAAATTAGCCGGATGTGGTGGCAGGCACCTGTAATCCCAGACATTTGGGAGGCTGAGACACAAGAATCGCTTGAACCTGGGAGACCAAGATTGTTCCATTGCACTCCAGGCTGGTTGACACAATGAGACTGTTAAAAAAAAAAAAAAAAAAAAAAAGGGAGTCACCACAAAAATTTTAAAAAGAATTTAATCAAAGAGTGGTTCTAAAATTGTAAAGCACCCAGCTATGGGATGTAGTTTGTGGTCCTTTGCAAGAGCTTGAAGGAAGTATTTTATGCATGATACAAAAACGAAAATTCAGTAATGGGTTAGGTACAGTTACCTAGTTTCTTATCTTGAGCGTACAGATTTCCTGATTTTATAATCAGAGCTTAATTCCAGGTTATAGTTTGTTAAGCCTGAATTTGTTTTCCCTAATGTAGTAATTTACAAAAAAGCGTTTGAGTTAGATTTTTTTTTTCTCCTTCTTTCTAAAGAAGAAAGTTTTTTTTTTTTTGGTTTTTTTTTTTTTTGAGACAGAGTTTCACTGTTGTTGCCCACACTGGAGTGCAATGGTGCGATCTCGGCTCACTGCAACCTCTGTCTCCTAGGTTCAAGCGGTGGTCTTGTCTCAGCCTCCCAAGTAGCTGGGATTATAGGCAGGCACCATCACGCCTGGTTAATTTTGTGTTTTTAGTAGAGACGGGGTTTCTCCATGTTGGTCAGGCTAGTCTCGAGCTCCCAACCTCAGGTAATCTGCCTGCCTTGGCCTCCCAAAGTGCTGTGCGTTAGATTTTTTAAAAGTAGGAATTCAAGGACTACGGTAACCTCAGTCGAATTGCCTGCCACTTAACTGTTTTCACTCTCTACACAAAACTGATACTCCCCTGCATTTTTCACAGGTGTCCCAAGCAGGGTCTCAAGTCTACCTTCTACCCCGTATTCCTCCAGCCTAACTCTGATTTGCAGTAAAATACTAAATTTCTAGTTCCTCATGACAATCTTAAATGCCAACTCCCGCTCCCTAATTTACACTATTAACTATTTGTCCTTTAGTGTATATTTTTGATAATATATTTTAATTAAACTTTTTTTGACAAAGCATTGGATGGCACATTTAAAAATATTTGTTTTCTGTATATATTTTCCATGAGAAAAAAGCAAAGAATAATCTTCTGACACTGTATTGTAGAAAGTCTCTGTGTCTCTTTTCCTTTTATCTTCTCTAGGCACAGAGATCTTATGAGAATGTTTTGGCATCAAGGTTTTTCTTGGAATTTTTATGGGGTGATGTGTCCTCAGCCACCCTTTAGTTTTTTCCTGGTCCTGGGTTTCAGTACTGTCTGTGAATAAACCAAGATATCAGTCATGGCTATGTCTACTAGACTGTCCAATGAGTATTAATTCCTGGGTCATTTTCTAACATAGGACAACCTGTGGTCTGGAGTGTAGCCTCTCAAGGGAGCAGGTGGTTGCCCTGGGGCTGAGAGGAATCTCCTAGTGTACTCTTCCTTTGAAAAGCTAACCCCTTGAGATGTTTAGATTCTCTTCACCCAACCCAGCTTCCCTTTTTTGGGGACACATCACTGGTCAGCCCATCAGATATTGGCGTTAAGGTGAAAACAAATAATTTCTGCCCCCTAGATTCTCTACAATTAAAAAAAAAAAAGTAGTATCTCAGCTGGGCGCAGTGGCTCACGCCTGTAATCCCAGCACTTTGGGAGGCTGTGGCGGGTGGATCACCTGAGGTCAGGAGTTCAAGACCAGCCTGACCAACATGGAGAAATCCTGTCTCTACTAAAAATACAAAATTAGATGGTCTTGGTGGTGCATGCCTGTAATTCCAGATACTCGAGAGGCTGAGGCAGGAGAATTGCTTGAACCCGGGAGGCAGAGGTTGCCGTGAGCCAAGATCGCACCATTGCACTCCAGCCTGGGCAAGTAGAGCAAAACTTCATCTCAAAAAAAAAAAAGTACTATCTCAAAAGACCAAAACAACCCTCATTCCAATGAGATGAGGCAAGAAATCGCAAAGTCAAATGCAGTTGGGGCACTCACTGAAACATAGTGCAGAGTCTCCTGAGAGGGTGGCCATTGAGCACTTAAGTGAGCAGGAGTGGGTGGGAGAATCTCTCAAGTGATTGAATGGCCTGACTTGATACATGAGTCAGACACGTCTATTTTCTTATCAGCACTGCCACTCCCTGGGTTTGTCACCTTGAAAAGATTTGTTCACTTACGTTGACTTCAGATTTTTAAGTCTTCATTGCAATTTATTAGTAGAGCTTGAAAGGTAAGAAAATATTACAAAGGCCATAAAAGAGGTGGGTTTCAGAAAAAAATCTAATCATCTATTTTTTTTGTTAAAGATTCTCATGTATCTTTTTCTTTCCTAAAGTGAGTTTAGAAATTTTCTCAGGCATGTTTGTTATGGCTGGTTAATTTCAAACAGAATTCCAAGACTTCGCTTTTAGAATACTACCAAGGAAGAGAATAGGGAAAAATATCTATTCCATTTTGGCTGTAGAATATGAATACATTTTCAGAAGAAAATGTGATAGATGATAAATAAGTTCCATAAATTCAAGAAAACATCAGTTCTTTTTGCAGGGTAAATTTCTGACAATGAATATCTGTGTTCTATATCTTGTTATCTTGATTTCAGAGTTTAATGCTAAATATTATAAGATGAAACTTGGTACCCCTAAAAGTGTTCCCATATCATTTACTACGTGATTTTTTTTTTTAAACAGAGTCTCGCTCTGTTACCCAGGCTGGAGTGCAGTGGCACAATCTCAGCTCACTGCAACCTCCGCCTCCTGGGTTTAAGCAATTCTTCTACCTCAGCCTCCTGAGTAGCTGGGATTACAGGTGCACGCCACCTTGCCTGGCTAATTTTTTTTTTTTTTTTTTTTTTTGTATTTTAGTAGAAACGAGGTTTCACTGTGTTGCCCAGGCTGGTCTCTAACTCCTGAGCTCAGGCAACTCACTCGTCTGGGCCTCCCAAAGTGCTAGGATTACAGGCATGAGCCACCGCTCCCAGCCTACTACATGATTTTTAATGGAAATAATAAAATAAGACATTTATAATTTTAAAGGAATAGATACTTTTGCTTTTATTATTGAGGTATGAAATGTAAGCATTGTAAAGTTGCCTTGTTTTTATATGAACACTGACTAATTTTGCTGGATTTTTCGAACACTTAGTTTCAAAGACCAAGTAAGTAACTCTGAAGTGGAAATTAAAGCTTGAGCCCAGTAACTCCAGGCTAAGGCTAATACAGAGCCTCCAAAAGGAGGTTATTTAAGGTCCAGTTAGTTCTTTCTGGGGAGCCTCCCCAGCAGGTATCCCAGCCTGCCCACCCCAGCCATGGAAGGGGCCTTTATACTGAGAGAAGCTGCAGAGCCCTGGAAAGCTGGGGACCCACAGGCTGATGCAGTTAAGGTTAAGGTAGAAGGGGACTGGGAGGATCTTACTGAAGATAAATTTGTTCTTGTTTTGAGGCAGTTTTTAGACTTTGTAAAATAAAGCAAAGTTAGATTTATGTAAAAAAAAAATGGAATGACCAGGGAGTATTGCAACAGGAGAAAATACCAACCATAAGAGCTTTAAAAAGGATTGCAAAGTTTAGGCAGACAAGGGCTTTCTTTCATAAGGATAAGCAAACAAGGTTAGAAAGAAGATGGGAGGGGAATGGCAAATGGAGGGTAAAAAAAAAATCAGATTCTCGATCAGCGAATGTTTTATCCCAAATTCAGCATGTTTTTTTTTTTTGTTTGAGAAGGAGTTTCCCTTTTGTTGCCCAGGTGGGAGAAGTGGCATGATCTTGGCTCACTGCAACCTCCGCCTCCCAGGTTCAAGCAATTCTCCTGCTTCAGCCTCCTGAGGAGCTGGGATTACAGGCATGCGCCACCACGCCAAGCTAATTTTGTATTTTTAGAAGAGAACTCCTGACCTCAGGTGATCCGCCCGCCTCGGCCTCCCAAAGTGCTGGGATTACAGGTGTGAGCTACTGCACCTGGCCAAATTCAGCTAATATTTTTATGAGAACAAAAAGAAAACGTGTGGAGTCCATGTCTCTGGCTTATGTGATAGGTAAGAATAGAGAGCACCATCTAAGCCTTAATGGGAAGGGTGTTTCTTTCAAAAAAAAAATTTTTCTTTTTTACATAAATCTAACTTTTTTTTTTTTTGAGATGGAGTTTTGCTCTTGTTACCCAGGCTGGAGTACAGTGGTGTGATCTCGGCTCACCGCAACCTCCACCTCCTGGGTTCAAGCGATTCTCCTGCCTCAGCCCCCCGAGTAGCTGGGACTACAGGCGTGTGCCACCATGCCCAGCTAATTTTTGTATTTTTAGTAGAGACAGGGTTTCACCATGTTGGCCAGGATGGTCTCAATCTCTTGACCTCGTGATCCACCCGCCTCAGCCTCCCAAAGTGCTAGGATTATAGGTGTGAGCCACCGTGCCCAGCCCTAACTTTTATTTTACAAAGTGCTAGGATTACAGGTGTGAGCCATTTTGCCCAGCCTCAGTGTGTTCTTAGAATGGACATAGAATTGGGTTGTATGTTGGCTCAGACTGAGGGTAGCCCAGTGTTCAGGAGCCCATGGGAAGGAGATAAATTTAAGTGAGGTTTGATATAGAAGTACAGGAAAGTGGTCCCAATCCAGACTCCAAGATAGGGTTCTTGGATCTCACACAAGAAAGAATTTAGGGTGAGTTCATAAAGTGAAAGCAAGTATATTAAGAAAGTAGGGGAGGCTGGGCACCGTGGCTCACACCTGTAATCCCTGCACTTTGGGAGGCCAAGGTGGGCGGATCACCTGAGGTTGGGAGTTTGAGACCAACCTGACCAACATGGAGAAACCCCGTTTCTACTAAAAAAATGCAAAATTAGCCAGGCGTGGTGGCAGACACCTGTAATCCCAGCTATCCCAAAGGTTGGGGCAGGAGAATCGCTTGAACCTGGGAGGCGGAGGTTGCAGTGAGCCGAGATTGCGCCACTGCACTCCAGCCTGGGCAACAAGAGCAAGACTGTCAAAAAAAAAAAAAAAGAAAGTAGAGGAATAAAACAATTGATACGTCACAGACAGAGCAACCAAGAGGGCTGCTGGTTGACCATTTTTATGGTGATTTCTTGATTATATGCTAAACAAGGGGTGGATTATTCATGCCTCCCCTTTTTAGACCACATAGGGTAACTTCCTGACATTGCCATGGCATTTGTAAACTGTTACGGCGCTTATGGGAGTGTAGCAATGAGGATAATCAGAAGGTACTCTCATGGCCATCTTGGTTTTGGTGGGTTTTAGCTGGCTTCTTTACTGCAACACACCGGTTTTATCAGCAAGGTCTTTATTATGACTTGTATCTTGTGCCAACCTCTTATTATGTGACTTAGGATCCCTTAACTGTTTGGGAATGCAGCCTGGTATTTTTTTTCTTTTTTTAGTAGAGACAAGGTTTCACTGTATTGCCCAGGCTGGTCGTGAACTCCTGAGTTCATGCAGTTCGCCTGCCTCAGCATCCCAAAGTGCTGCGATTACAGGCTTCAGCCACCACGCCCAGCCTGGTTTAAACGCCTCTGACAGATGTATTTTATATTTACTGACAGATGTACTTTATATTTACCACTGAACACAGATTCAGGCAATTTTTTTTTTTTTTTGAGACAGTCTCATGCTCTGTCACCTAGGCTGGAGTGCAGTGGCACGATCTTGGCTCACTGCAACCTCTGCCTACCGGGTTCAAGCGTTTCTGCTGCCTCAGCCTCCTGAGTAGCTGGGATTACAGGCGTGTGCCACCGTGCCCGGCTAATCTTTTGTATTTTAGTAGAGATGGAATTTCACCATGTTAGCCAGGCAGGTCTCAAACTCCTAACCTTAAGTGATCCACCCACCTCGGCCTCCCAAAGTGCTTGGACTACAGGTGTGACCCACTGCACCTGACCAAATTCAGCTAATATTTTTATGAGAACAAGAAGAAAATGTGTGGAATCTGTGTCTGGCTTATGTGATAGGTAAGAATAGAAAGCACCATCTAAGTCATAATGGGAAGGGTGTTTCTTTCCTTAAACTATTTGTGGAGCACAAAAAGGATTGAAAATTGTATTAATCACAACTATTTTCTGTGTGACCCCCCCGAATGTACGACCCCCCTTCTGTCGTCCTTTCCCAGTTGTCTAGTCCCAAGTAACACTCTGAGAGCCGAAGGCCGAGTCCAGGTTTATTGGGGTCTACGGGCAACTCGAGCGGGCGGAGAGAGGGA
>CAUYLG010064402.1:0-45602 GCA_963573385.1 Cacajao melanocephalus | reverse complement strand
GCGCGGCTCACTGCAACCTCCGCCTCCTGGCTTCAAGCAATTCGCCTGCCTCAGCCTTCCAGGTAGCTGGGACTACAGGCGCGTGCCACCACGCCCAGCTAATTTTTGTATCTTTAGTAGAGACAGGGTTTCACCATGTTGGCCAGGATGATCTTGATCTCTTGACCTCGTGATCCACCCACCTAGGCCTCCCAAAGTGCTGGGATGACAGGCGTGAGCCACAGCACCCGGTCATCATAGTTGACTCTTTAAGTGCAGACGTGTATAAACTAACTCTTCCTCGCATGGCTTTAAGTCTTATTAATAATTTGGTGTCTTATTGCCACAAGGAATCTGTTCTGTCAGTCTTACGGTCTCTATTTTAACACACTTCACCATCTTGATTAGCACCAGGCTTGCGCACTTTATTAAAAAATCAAGAAAACCACCCAGTTTGACTCAATTCACTAAAATGTCCATTAGGCATGGTCATAAATATTCAACTTTAGAGGTAACACATTGCCTTCATAGATGCTCTTTCAGACAAAATTCTCAGCAATGCAGTTCTTGTATTGAATGTGAAATAATGAAAACTTCAGAGTGTTCAGTCAAGATGATTTTGCTACGTCATAAGGGAGCTACAGGTTGAACGCAGGGCTAGTGAATTGATTCCAATCCAAGCCTCCGTCTCTCCGTGTGGCACCCGTCTCTGGATGTGGTTATCATCTCCTCCCTTCTCTTCTTGTGGCCTCATCTTCATAGGTGAATAAGTAATGGGTCAAATGGTCTGGCTTTGGTCTTTCCGTTTTCCAGCATTCCAAACCCTACTTATATCAGTTAAAGTACCAGGTAAAGAAATAAAACAGGACGCAAAATGGGCCTCCAAAAAAAATAAAAGGGCATCTTCCTTAGTCTTTCAAGAGGGTTTCCTCCTCAAGGAGGCGGGATGTGCTTCCAATGCTGTTTGTTCTCCACGCTCTTAACCGGAGCAGGACAAGAGCGTTCCACAGGAAGTAATTGTATCCGGGAGGAAATGTTTATGTTTCCGTAAAATCTCTCCCTCTGGGAGCATGACTGCATATAGAAGTTGAAAACTATGAATAGAGAAAGAATTTTAAGTTTATATTAATCGCTGTTTGTATATGTCTCTCACTGGGCATGAGGTTAGGGGAAGAAAGTCACTTTTTTGTGTTAAAATGAAGCAGTCCAGTATGATAAAGTATCTTGAGACTTGGATTTTAGTGAATTGTATAATTGGGCACAAGATTAACCACTTTAATCCTTGATGGTAAGTACCTATAAAATGAGAATAACATTACTTGTGCTATTCTTCTCACACAGATACTGCTAAAGTAAAAAAATAAAAAAAGAATATGTTATTAAGAATATGTAAAAGCCTATAAAAGGTCAGATTATTATGATTAATTATCTGTTTTCATTACCATAAAATAAGAAATTGGAAGAAGAAACTATGCTTTGTGTATTCCCATTTAAACTCTGAAGGTTAAAGTTTTTCCTAATGAAGCAGTTGTTCATTCCATGGTGCTCTGGGAGCAATTATTTTTTTCCTTAGTGAATGAAATGGAAAAAGAACTGATGTGGGTTGATTCTTGATCATCTGTATTTGTTGTGCAAATACAGATTGCTATTTTCCATCAGAAGAGAATGGTTAAAATTTTTCAAAGCTCTGTTCCTACGTGTCAATAAATCCACAAAAATAATAATAGCTCTGAGCACCCAAAAGGGTAAACTCTTCTTGCTCTTTCCTTAACCACCAAACTTCTGCTTTGAGGACCAAGTATTTTCTCTTTGATTCTAACTTATACCCAATATACCCAAATAATTATGAAGTACAAAGCTGATTTTTAAAAAATAGCACTGCTGAGAGATAACTCATATACCCTACACTTGGCCTATTTAAACTATAAAAGCCAGCCAGGTGTGGTGGCTCAAGCCTGTAATCCCAGCACTTTGGGAGGCCAAGGCAGGAAGATCACCTGAGGTCAGGAGTTCGAGGCCAGCATAGCCAACATGGTGAAACCCTGTCTCCACTAAAAATACCAAAAAAATTAGCTGGTACATGGTGGTGCCTGTAATCCCAGCTACTTGGGAGGCTGAGGCAAGAGAATTGCATGAACCCAGGAGGCAGAGATTACATTGAGTCGAGACTATGCCACTGTACTCCGGCCTGGGTGGCAGAGTGAGACTCCGTCTCAAAAACAAACAAACAGATAAATAAGCTGTAAAAGCCAATGATCATCACTAAGTCTAATTTTAGAATACTTCACCTCACAAAGAAACCTTCTGTCCATTAATAGTCTGTTCCCCTTGCCCCATCCAACCCTGAAGCCCCAGGCAAGCACCGTTCTATTCTGTCTTCACGGATTTTTTAATATAAATTCTGGACATTTTATATAAATTGAATCAAACAATGTGTGGTCTTTTGTGATTGGCTTCTTTGACTTAACATGTTTTCAAGGATCGTCATGTTGTGACATGTATTTGTACTTCCTGCTTTTATGGCTGAATAAAAGTCCATTGTATTGATAGCCTACATTTTGTTTCTCCATTTATCAGTTTATGAACATTTGAAATTTTTCCACTTTTTTGCTATTGTGAAGAGTGTCACAATAAATATTCAAGTACAGTTTTTTTTGTGGACATTTATTTTCATTTCTCTTGGGTACATACCTAGGAGTGGAATTGCTGAGTCATGTGGTAACTCTATTTTTGACTTTTTGAGAAACTGGTAAACTGTTTTCCAAGATGGCTACATACTTTTACCTCCTCACCATCAGTGTGTGAAGTTCAGGACTTATTTTTGAAGATTGATTTCTAAACAACCTTCTTAGATGACTGGTGTTCAGATCCCACTGTTGAGTGACCCTGGGTACATTGCCTACAAATAAGAGCAGGTGTACCTTAAGGAGAATGACATCTGCCTCTGTATTAGTTCATCCTTTCACTGCTATAAAGAAATTCCTAAGACTGAGTAATTTATAATGAAAAAAGGCTTAATTGGCTCACAGTTCCACAGGCTGTAAAGGAAGCATGGTGGCATCAGCTTCTGGGGAGAAGGCAATCATAGTGGAAGGCAAAGGGGGGGCCTGCATTTCACATGACCCCAAGCTAGAGAGAGTAAGAAGGGAGGTCCTAAATGCTTTTAAACAATTAGATCTTGTGAGAACTCACTATTATGAGAACGGCACTCAAGGAGATGCTATTAAACCATTAGAAACTGCCCCCCTGATCCAGTCACCTCTCACCAATGTTGGAGGCCCCACCTCCAACATTGAGGATTATAACTGAGTATGAGATTTGCTTAGGGACACAGATCCAAGCCATAGCAACCTCTTTAGGTTCACGTGTGGATGGAGTGAGCTGATACCCACAGGGTACACAGCAGGTGCTCAGGCAGTGCTGGAGGCCCACCATAGCTGATGGTCAGTAGGAAAACAACAAAGGTGATGGAAACATATGGATTACGGCACAATCTTTCTTAAAAGGCTCAGTGAAGACAGGAACAAGTTTCATGTGAGGACAAACAGCTGCCTTTCTTATTTGCCCTAGGCTCACACATGAAACAGATTGAATCCCTCGGCAGGTTTGTTCCTGCAAATTAGGAGACAGACACTCGGAAAACTGTCCACACAGGTGACCCGTCCAGCCCAGCAGTGCAAATGGCAGCCCAGGCCAGCCTGGCAGTGCAAAGAGTAGTGTTCTGCCAGAACTTGAAATAACTGGTTCATCTGGATGTGATTCCTTACATTGTCTTAAGACATAAAGGAGCTTAAGCCTGTGCACATCCTGTGTTCCATAAAAGACTAACCTTAGGGGAAAATGACCAGAAAGAGTAAATTTTACTTTCTGTGCCTCCTGTCCAGGAAAGACTGACTGCTAAAGCCAACTTCAAAAGCAAAACCAGGCCAGGCACAGTGGCTCACTCCTGCAATCCCAGCACTTTGGGAGACCAAGGCAGGAGGATCACTTGAGCTCAGTAGTTCAACACCAGCCTGGGCAACCTAGGGAGAGCCTGTCTCTGCAAAAATAAATAAAAAATTAATTTATGTGGTGGAGTATGACTCTCATCCCAGCTACTTGGGAGGCTGAGATAGGAGAATCTTTTGAGCCTGGGCGTGGAGGTTGCAGTGAGCTATGATCGCACCACTGCCCTCCAGCCTGGGCAAGAGAACAAGACTCTGTCTCTAATAATAATTAATAATAATAGTAATAGTAATAAATTAGTAACCAAAACCAAGCAAACAAAACCAAAATGTAGGTTAAGGCAGCGACAGGGTAGATGTCAGCTCTGATTTAAGCCCAGTGCGGAGAGAAGCCCATGGTTCCTTACCTGACTCTACCCCAAGCTTTGTCAACTGCCCACATTTGAGCCTTCTGTTTAGCACAGTCCCAGGAATCTGTCGCTCTTGAACCACCATGAAGAGGAAGCTGATGGGTAACTGTGAGTCTTCTGAAACTTTTGGAGAAGAGGATGGGCAGGTGTAGAGGGGAATAGAGGAAGAGGACTACTGAGAGTATAAAAAGGCCATTTATGGAAAGTTACAGCAGGACTGTGGCTTTGCCGGGGCATTGATTTTGAAAGGTGGCATAGTTATTTGCACTTTATCTGCTAGCAGCACAAAAATAGGGCAGATCACTGAAATCCTTCTTAGGAGGTCGATGGTCATTTTATGACACCCTTCAATGATCATGACTGTAAAAGCCATCATCACACCTCCAGCAGCAGGGCATCACCATGCACAAAGCTGGTTAGTGGGTATTCCTGGAAGGCTAGGGAACGAACAGGGTGAGCTTGCCTCTCCAGGGGGTGGGCACACTGGCCAAAGCCAGGCTGGCCCTGTGTGCTAGTAGGCACCCCCTGCTGGCCAATGTCGCACAGGTTTTCTTTTCCGTAGGAATGGGTTGGGGCATGCGACTGCATGGGATGCCCAGAAAAGTGTCAGCAATTCCTGGATTCCCCTGGTGACTGGGCACAACATGTTTAGTGGGACTGGAGCTGAGGAAAGTGAACTGGGAGAAAACGGGCAAGAGGAGGACTCATCCTTTGTCTTCCCACTTTTTGAAATGGGGTCTCCTGCCATTTTCCTCCTTGTCTCAACTTTCTCTCCAAGTCTTTCCTCTCCCCTCCACAAGGAATCAGAGCTGACCACCAATGATATTATACCCAAATTTTATAGAATTACTTTTTTATTGCTTGCATATTATAGGAGGATCACTGTTTTATTTTATTAAGTATTCACAGTAAGTGCATTAATTCTGAAAAATAATAAAACAAGAGGTGATACTGTCATAAGCCAGGAGCAATGTCCACATACGTGAGGAAAAGGAATTAGGCCAACCTAATTCAGCCTAACCACCTATCTTGAAGTGCAAGGATAGAAAAAGAGATAAGATCTTCAAAGGATCACTTTCCATGAACTATTTCTTAATTTTCTTTGCTACTTTCTAGTGGTTTTCAGCTAAATTTTATGAGTTAATAAAACGTCCGTAATATATTTCTTTAGGAGCCTAATGTCAATTGTGTGACTTTGTTGTGTGTGTGATCAATTTACTGCTTAAAATTTTTTTCCTTATAGAGAAAAAAATAATAATTATCCTTTCATGTCTTCCTGGCTTATTGTGATTACAATTTGCGTTCATTCAGTGAAATTCTAGAACAGGCATCATTGGCTGTAAATGCTTTCAATAGCCTGAAGGATGGTGTTAAAAATCACATCTTATCCTTCTCTTCTCTTCCACTGTCTTCTTCCACAAATTCTTTCCTCTGGGATCCTCTTGGGATTTTAGGCGTTTGGGTTGACATCTCCGGCCAGACTCCCAGGCTTTCCTTGTCCTCTTGAACTGCAGATCCTAATATATTCTTGGAAGGATCTGCCTACTTTGGAAAAGGATGGCTTGTCATGCCACGCCTTGGGCTCATGTGACTGACTGAGCCCCTGCCTGCCACTCCAGGCCTTTTCTCCAGTTGCATCTTCAAAACCAGTACCATCAAGTTACAAAATAAAAAATTTAACCAAACAGGGTATATGACAATATTACAGAATTTAACTTTTTCGTTTTTACAAAAACATTTATTTCAAGTTCAGAAGCACAGTGTAGGTTTGTTACATAGGTAACCTTGTGTCAGGGGGGTTTGTTGTACAGATTCTTTCACCACTCAGGTATTAAGCCTAATACCCACTAGTTATTTTTCCCGATCTTCTCCCTCCTCCACCCTCTACTCCTCCAAAAAGCCCCATGGAATTAACTTTTTCTTTGTAGTCCAGTCAAATTATTCTGTATGTGTGGACACAGTAACAGTATAGTTTTGTTTTATTATTGGTGAAAATCAGTATTTTTGAGGTCATGCTCTTCTGTGTTTTTTTTTTTTCATTTCTTTTAAATGTATCTATGTCACTTCTTCCACTTCTTTTGAAGACCTTATATGGTTCTATTCAATGTGTAAAATACTTCACATATCAGACTGTTTTGAAAGTCATGTAATTCACACCTGGGAGAAATTTTGGGGAGCCTCTGGCTCAGCATGGTCACTGGAGGCCCAGGGAGGTCCAGGGTTTGCTGAAAATCCGGTAACAGTTAGCTCGAAGCTTGGCCAGAGCCTACTGCTCCTAATTTTCCATCCATTTCTCTCTCTAGCCCTGTGCAGCCACGCCTTTCCCAAGAAGTGTGTGTGCATCATCTTGTTATCTGATGTCACCAGCACTGCACACCAAGATGCCAGGAGCCCAGGTGTCGGTCAAGAGAGCTGGGTGTGAATCTCATTCTGCCATTCATTAGCTACGTGGTAGACTTTGACCACCACATTACTTCGCTTCTGAGTGTGTTAGTTTCCTCATCTACAGAATGGAGACGATAATATAGTATCTACTGTTAGATTCAAACCACATGTCACAGATTCAACACCATATTCCTATGTCCCTCCAAAGACTTCCAACAGTTCAGCGGTGCCCAGAATTTCTTAATGAACATTTCAGGTCTGCAGTTTGAAGTTCACTGCAGATAGATTGCCATTATCCCTGGAAGGGGTGGCACATTACACTTCCTTAAGGTTGTGCACTGATTGATACAGAAGCAGATCTCTACTGGGAAAGGAAAAAAGACTTTAAATTCTGAGAGAAGCAAAAAGTAAAAATAAAAAAGCAGTAGCAGCAGCAGCAGCAGCAGCAGCAGAGGAAAACACCATTCTAGGATAAATGTCCAGAGTGTTAGGCTTAGGGTCTCAAACTCAGACGTGACCAGCTTCACCCTGCTTGTTCAGCTCCATAATTATTATTTTAATAATAATAAATTCAATTTATTAATTCTATCATCATCAATTTTCATAGCAGAAAGATTTTTTATTTTGCTCTAACAATTGAGTTATAGCTGGAAGAATCTTGAGTAGTAACCTTGCTGTGTTCAGCAAGGGTTTATAAACCCATGCTTTATAAAATCAGGACTGCAGATGTTGGTGTACTATAACACAGATTTAACATCCTATCTAAATTATTTGAGGTGATGGATTCATGATTCATGATTTTCACACCTCAAAATATTTACTTCATAGTATTCATATTTGGACATGCAATTGAGATTATTCAATTTTATTTTAAATAATGTAACAAAATATAATAGTAATACCAAAATGTTGCACCCTGTTTCTACCTAAGTTGATTCTGAAAACCATCTTATAACTCATCCATTGCCAGGTAATTACGATCTTAACTGGATCTTGAAAACAGTGGGCTTCAGCTTTTTATTATGCTAGTTATTGCTCTGAAATCATTGTAGTGCACCTTCTTCATAACCCCATTCATTCAGGTCAGCAGCTCACTCCATGTTTAAGAGGCCTGTCTCTAGAAAGAAGGAGAAGAGGGGTTACGTAAAGAATTGAAAACAGCTTCTATTTGATTTAGTAGCAGAGTGCACTAAAACCCATAAGCCACAAAATAATTGTTCAATCAACAAAGTGTGGAATTCACACTGTTCTACTCAATTCAGTCCCTTGTATTTTTTACAGCAATGTCTTTGTTGTGCTGAAAGTGATCACATATACTCTGGAGTTTCTAACAAATCTTTGTGTTTTACCTTTGAAAATGACTTCTAAGCTGCTATTTCAGCTTGGAATTTTATGTCACAGTAAAGACAATTGAATCAGGCAGTCATCCATGGGCACCACCTTCCACAGTCCTAACTCCCAGGAGCCCGGAAGAATCCAGGTCCAGGCAAACTAACATAAGAACAGAAAACCGAATACTACATGTTGTCTCTTCTTATAAATGGAAGCTAAATGATGAGAACGCATGGACGCATAGAGGGAGCAACATATACCAGGGTCTTTCAAAGCGTGGAGGGTGAAAGGAGGGGGAGGATCAGGGAAAACAACTATTGGGTATTATTAGGCTTAACACTGGTGATGGGGTGGTCTGTACGACGGAGCCCCATGACACAAGTTTATCTGTGTAGCAAATCCACACTTGCACCCCGAACATAAAATGAAAGTTAAAAAAATAGT
The DNA here is from genome assembly GCA_963573385.1 of Cacajao melanocephalus. Classification (NCBI taxonomy): domain Eukaryota; kingdom Metazoa; phylum Chordata; class Mammalia; order Primates; family Pitheciidae; genus Cacajao; species Cacajao melanocephalus. The sequence continues at coordinate 37,108 of CAUYLG010064402.1, read as the reverse complement.
CATTGTCAGAAAATACATAGTCAATTTAATAAACAGTTTTCTTTCAACAGTAACAAAAAAAAAATCAATGAAGTTGGTTGCCCGATGTAAGAATTAAACGTCCAGTAAAAAGTTTTAGGTAATATTTAATTTCTAAGCTTATAACTTAGTTGCTGTAAAATTGCTGGGATTCTTACACAAAGAAGAAAACCTTTTTGGTGGAAATTGTAAAAAGAAAAGTATTTTAATTATGGAGGTGTTAGTTGAAAATTATTAAGAAAAAATTAAAGAAATATTTTCAAAAAAAAAAAAAAGGTGACTCATCCCTGGCTGCTGCGACCATAGTGTGATATGACCAAGCCTTGGTGTTGTAGGTTAGAGTCCTGGAAGATACTTTTTTGACACTTTTTAAAAACTTTTTTTAAGGCCTGAGGTATGGAATAATTAATCATTAGTACATTTTTATTCGATGCGGTGCGCATTTTTAATAATTTCACTCTAAGTAGTTTTCCTCAAAGACATGAGCTTTTATTTTATATCCTTTTAGTAAGCATAGTGCAAGTATACAAGGTAGATTTTTAAGAAGACACAGTACAACATCTCAAAGCGAGTATTCAGTTTTCTACTGCATTATTTTACACAATTTTTCAATACTTCATTTTTATAAAGTTCCAATCTATGTGACCTAATATTATACTATATTATACTTTCTTATATGTTTAATTTGTAGGCTTTTCAGAACTTTGGCATGGTTGCTGGGCTTAGGGATGGTAGGCATTTTCCATGAGACAGAAACCTGTGACTTCCAGCATTGTTTTAATTTGATTATATAAAACTACGCAAATCCTTCTGGAGGATAAAGGACCCACAATATAGTGATGATGATGGTGGTGATAGTGGTGATGATGATAATAATAACACAAGGTATGAATTTTAAGAGCAAATAGTTATGCAAATAGGCTTAATTCTGAATACAGTGAAAGGAAACTAAGACACTGCAGGCATAAATACTTCAAAGCCAGGGGCAAACACTAAGGTTGGACCAGAACCAAATTGTCTTGGCTGCTGGGGCTGGCTCTACCAGATCCAAGATGGCGCTAGAGTTTGTAAACCTCCAGCTGTGATAAAGCTAACAAAGTGTCCTGGCTCCTAGCAATTGCAAGAACCATTATTTGTGACAATCTCCTTTCTTCAACTCCAAGCGCCAGAATGGCAGCTGCAGTGGATTCTGACTTGGGCCACTATCCTGGGTCGAATTCAGTCTGGAACAATAGTTCTTTCACTTCTATCTTTTTCACAATTTCTCCTTTCCCCAACTGATCATTAATCCACAAGGGATTATTGATCTCCCAGTTCTGCCACTTCAGTCTGTCCTCTCTCCTGCCAAGTAATAAAATACTACCTTTAATGCTAATCTGTATAAATCAATGCCAGGTTCAAATATTAATAGTGCTGTAGACTTGGATTCTTTACCAAAAATCACAATCAGTGACTGTTTCACTTGAATATTAATGACTCATTAACCACACACCAGTTTCTCATTAAGTGCTCATATAATCTCTCCATAAGAATTTATTACAATACCATAGCCAAGTGTTCGACAGCTAGACAGAAACAAACTCTCTGTGGAGAAATCATAAAACACATACAAACTCAGGCAGTCTTCATCCAACTTAACTGTATGAATCCAGTGAATGAGTGTGTCTGGTTTTGTTCTTAAGTTTTATCTTCTCAAGTCAGGGAAAGCAGTTAACTCACTAAGCTTCAGTGTGCTCATTTGTAAAGTAGAGCTAGTGGCCGCACCTCAGACTATTTTGAGAGAATCAAGGATGATGATGTCTTGGTGACCAGGTTATGGAAGGGGCTAAACTTGGGAGGTTGTAATCCAAAAATAGTTTTCCTTTTAGCCCACCACAATCTTCAAACCTACTTTTCAATTTTCTATCCTGAAGAAAGCTAGTTTTTCTAGTCAGTTTCAGGTATTTGTAAAGTCTCGTTTTTGAATGTAAAAAAAGCCAGCCTAGTCTAATTCCAAAATATCAATATCTTTGGATTTTCCTGCAGTTCAGCATGATTCAGGCTGGAAAATCTGCAAGGATAATGTCAGGGTGTCAGTTCATCCTTCCTTGATCTACCTCCTTGCTGCTTCCTTGCTGTAGTCTTCAGTATTGAGTAGGAAGGAAACATGAACCTGAAGATGCAAAAGTCTCTCTTGACTTGGCAGGTGCTGTCTGCTCCTTTGCCATGGCAGATGCTCAAATGTCAGCTCCTTTTCTCCTAGGGCTTGTTGATGGATGTCTCAGGACCCTACCTCATACCCCCCACCATTCCCACCAGCCAAGAGACTTCCATGATGGACATGTGCTGTGGCCTACTTTCAGATGTCCCTTTGCTAATAGACACACTTTCCTGACAACCCTGGTTTGACCATGTTCTGTGGAGTGGCTCAGAGGGAAGAACAATGTGGTCAGCTCTTCCTTCTGCTGTTAGAGAAGCTGCCAGAGGCTCCACACCTTTGAGCATCCTTTCTTACCTGTACACAATGAGATGATGACAGTATTTACCATCTGCTATCTACCTCTTGGGCTATCTCAAGGATTAAAGGAGGTGGGCCAGCCTAAGCACACTTACCACAGCAGCTGCCCATGCCACACCTGATCAAAGTGGATTGCCTGGGTTTGGATTTAAAATCCACCACTTACTAATTGTAAAACGTTGGACACATCAATGGTTAGTTGACCTCTCTATACCATAATCTTCTTTCTGTACAATGGAAATAATAGCAATTCCTCTGTTTGCTGGATGTCATGTGTTGATATTCAGTGGGGTACCTGCCTTCAAAACACTCCCCTAACCTACAGGGCAAGGCCTGGAGAGTCACATCCCATCTTTCCGTACCAGTGGGTTCCAGGGAAATTCTTCCAATGAGAGGCTGTCATGGGCTCTCTGGAGTTGGCCTGGAGATCAGTGGAAGGAAGCTAGTTGAGCATCAGCACCACAGATGTGGAAATGTGCAGCAATTTCTAAGCAACCTTCTGAGAATCATGCACTTTGGAGCTCCAAGCACATGTGACCTCCCATTATCCTGAGCAGCCATACTGAGCCCTAACTGATACCTGGCTTTATAGAGTAGCTGAGAAAATAAAGTAAGTTTGTACATAACACGTGCAGCTCCAACGATGTCATAAGCATTCAATCAATGTCAGCTACTATGATCATTCAGTATTATTCTCAATACTATGAATTCATCTATGCATATCAATTTCCCAAAGCTTCAAAATGATGGAAGGAAGGAAATGGCAGGAGAGCTCTTCTCCTACAGACCTTATATTAGTCCGTTTTCATGCTGCTGATTAAGACATACCCAGAAATGGGAAATTTACAAAAGAGGTTTAATGGACTTGCAGTTCCACGTGGCTGGGGGGGCTTCGAAATCATGGTGGAAGACAAAAAGGAGCAAGTCATGTCTTACATGGATGGCAGCAGGCAAAGAGAGAGTTTGTGCAGGGAAACTCCCATTTTTGAAACCATCAGATATTGTAAGAGTTATTCACTATCATGAGAACAGCATGGGAAAGACCCATACCCATGATTCGATTATCCCCTGCTGGGTTCCTCCACAATACATAGAAATTATAGGAATTACAATTCAAGATGAGATTTGGGTAGAGACACAGCCAAACCTTTACAGACCTAAAAGAGGTTGTTGTACTCACTGATTCATATAATTTGAATGTGTATCCTCTCTAAATCATGTGTTGAATTGTAATACCCAGTATTGAATGTGGGGCCTCCTCAGGGGTGATTGGATTATGGGGATGGATTTCTCATGAATAATTTAGCATCATTCTCTTGGTGCCATTCTTGTGATACTGAATTCTCATGAGATCTGGGTGTTTAATAGTGTATTGCACCTCCTCCCGCTCTCTCCTGCTCTTGCTCTTATCACGTGATATACTAGCTTCCTCTGTATCTTCCTCCATGATTGTAAGCTCCCTGAAGACTCACCAGAAGCCAAGTCGATGGCCAGTATCATGCTTCCTATACAACCTGAGAAACCACCAGCCAGCTAAACTTATTTTCTCTATAAATTACTCAGTCTTATGTATTTCTTTATAGCAATGCAAGAACTACATAACACAGAAAATTGTTATCAGGAATGAGGTATTGTTATAAAGATAGGTGGAAATGTGAAAGTGACTTTGGAACTGGGTAACAGGAAGAGGTTAGAAGATTTTGGATGGCTTAGAAGAAGAAAGGAAGATGAGGGAATGTTTAGAAATTATTAGAGACTTGTTAAATGACTAAAATGCTAATAGTAATATGAACAGTGAAGTTCATGCTGCTGAGGTCTCAGATGGAAAGGAGGCACTTATTGGGAACTAGAGCAAAAGTCACCCATGTAATGCTTCAGCAAAGATATTGGCTCCATTGCATTTGTGCCCTAGAGATCTGCGGAAATTTGAACTTAAGAGTGATGACTGGCTGGGCGCAGTGGCTCATGCCTGTAATCCCAGCACTTTGGGAGGTCCTGGCAGGTGGATCACGAAGTCAGGAGTTCAAGACCAGCCTGGCCAACATGGTGAAACCTTATCTCTACTAAAAAAAAAACACGAAAATTAGCCGGGTGTGGTAGCGGGTGCCTAATCCCAGCTACTAGGGAGGCTGAGGCAAGAAAATCACTTGAACCTGGGAGGTGGAGGTTGCAGTGAGCCAAGACTTTGCCATTGCACTCCAGCCTGGGTGACAGAACAAGACTCCATCTCAAAAACAAGTGGTAACTTAGGGTAACTGGTAGAAAAATATTCTAAGCTGATATGGTTCGGGGGCTTCTACAATCTACTCTTATGTACAGGAGTGAAGGAATGACTTAAAGTTGGAAGTTATATTTAAAGGGGAAGCAGATCAGAAACGTTTGGAAAATTTGCATCTTGGCCATGTAGTAGAAAAGAAAAGCCCAATTTCAGAGGAAGAATCCAAGTGGGTTACAGAACAACTACTTATTAGAGAGATCTGCATAACTAAAAGGGAGCCAGGTGCTGATAGTCAAAACAAGGGGTGAAAAGATCTCAAAGACATTTCAGAGACTTCTGAGGCAAGCTCCTCCCATCACAGGCCATGGAGCAAATAATGGCTTTGGGGGCCAGGCCCAGGGCCACAGTCCCCTGCACTGTCATAGGACGTTGCTTTCACATTCCAGTCACTCCAGCTGCCGCTGGAGGGAAGCCAAGTTATAGCTTGGGCCTCCACTCCAGAGGGTAAAAGCCATAAGCCTCAGTGGCTTCCACATAGTATTAAGTCTGTAGGTTCACAGAGTGCAAAAGTAATGCTTGGCAGCCTCTGTCTAGATTTCATAAGTTGTATGAGAAAGCAGGGGGCCCAGAAAGAGGCCTACCTCAGGGGCAGAACTTTCATAGAGAACCTCTATTAGGGCAGTGATGAAGGGAAATGTGGGGTGTGAGCCTGCACACAGAGTCCCTCGTGTGGGAACTGCCTAATGGAGCTGTGGGGAGGGGGTCACTTTCCTCCAGACCTCAGAATAGATCCAGGAGCAGCTTGTACCCTGGAAAAGCCACAGGCACTTAGCTGCACCCCTTGAGAGCAGCTGTGGGGACTGAACCATGCAAAGCCACAGAAGCAGAGCTGCCACGGCCTTGGGGGCCCAACCCAGGAGCCCTGGATGCGGGGCATGGAGTCAAAGGAAACTGTTTTAGAGCTTGACGATCTAATGACTGCCCTGCTTGGTTTTGCTCTTGTGTGGGGGCTGTAGCCCCTGTCTTTTGGCTGATCTATCCCTTTTGCACTGGGAATGTTTATCCAATGCCTGCACCCCATTGTATCTTGAAAGTAAATAACTTTTGTTCTGATTTTACAGGCTCATAGGTGGTAGGCACTCATCTCCAGATGAGACTTGGGACTTGGGACTTTGGACTTTTGAGTGATGCTGAAATGAATTCAGACTTGTAGGAAACTATTGGCTGGGGATGATTATATTTCTCAATGTAAGACGAACATGAGATTTGAGAGGCCAGGAGAGGAATAATGTAGTTTAGATGTTGCTCCCTCTGAATCTCAGATTGAATTGAATCCCCGCCCCATTGTTGGAGGTGGAGCCTGGTGAAAGGTGATTGGATCATGGAGGCAGATTTCTCATGACTGGTTTGATGCCATCCCCTTGCGCTGTCCTTGATAGTGAGTACATTCTCACAAGATCTGGTTGTTTAAAAGTCTGTGCCAACCTTTCTTTTGCTCCTACTCTTGCCATGTGACATGCTGGCTTCCACTTTGCCTTCTACCATGACTGCAAGCTCCCTGAGGCTTCACCAGGAGCAAAGCAGATGCTGATGCCATACTTCCTATACAGCCTTAAGAACATGAACCAATTAAACCTCTTTTCTTTATAAATTAACCAGTCTTGGGTATTACTTTATAGCAAAATAAGAAAGGCCTGACATACTGCTATTCAAGAACAAGAAGGTACTGTGAGAGCTCACCCAAGGGGAGCATGTTTAGAAATATGCCAGGAATGTAAATTATATCCACGGATAATATCCACAGAAGAATTAGCAGAAATGTACCTTGTTGATCTCTCCCTTCAGCTGCTCCAGAGAAGTTAATTTGCCAAATGCAAAGGGCCATCCTAAAAGATATCTCACTGTTCAGTATATAAATGGAGCGCACACGGAGGGCAAGCAAAAAAATCTGCATATTGTCAAACCACTTTTTAGATTTGATTTGAAGTGACCTTATATGAACAAAAATAGATCAGGGAATTCTAAGTTAGATCATAGGCAAAGTAGGATCACGCTATGAGAGCTGCTGTAAACATCAACTCCGTGCTAAGTGGTTCAGCTGCATCAGCTCTGCAGTCGAGAGATGACTCCAGGGTGTTTGCAATCTGCATCCCTTGCAAAAAGAAAAAGCTGCATTAACTTCAGCTCTGCAGGGAGTTGTGATGGATGCATTTTGTGTATTGTGGTGATTATATTTTTGTTTGCACCTCTAACGGGACAAACACACAAAGGCCTAGAATATAAGGGAGAGCAAACAATAAAACATAAAGCCATTTACGGCACTTGGATTCTTTTGCTTGCAGATGAAGATATGGCTCTTTTCAGTAAAGCTTGGCTAGTACACATCTTTGTTTAAGGCTATTTATGCTGCCATCACAAAATGCCTGAGTGAGTAATTTATAAACAATAGAAATTTATTTCTCAGAGTTCTGGAGCCGGGAAATCCAAGATCAAGATGCTGGCAGGTTTGGTGTCTGGTAAGAGTCTAGTCTTTGCTCCCAAGACGGTGCCTTCAACGCTGCATCCTCCAGAATTTGGAATGCTGCCTCCTCACATGGTGGAAGGGATGGAAGGGCAAAAAGAAGCCAAAGTTTCTCCACCAAGCCCTTTGACGATAACATGAATCTATTTATGAGAATGGAGTCACTGTGACCTCAACACCTCCCCAAAGGCTGCACCTTCTAACATTGTTGCATTGTGGGTTACATTTCCAACACATTAATTTTGGGGTACACATGCCAAACTTAGCAACCTTCAAAACCCTTTGTCCCAATGATCCGTGACAGCTGTATTTTTAAACCCTAAAGCATATGTCATTTATGCCTAATCTCCCTAATGACTTCCATTGATTGTTATGGCAGCTGACCCTGCTTCATCTCCAAAACCAGAAAAGAAATAAAACTTTTTATTTCCATACAATCTTATTATCCTTCAAATGATCTTTCTGTGTTAAAAAGGGTCAAGTCATCACAGTCTTGGTTCTACTGAACCCTGAGGATGAAATGAGCTCATAGCGACAGAAGCTTTCATTCCTTTTCTAGAATTATCACTGCTAAAAACAAGGGCTTCCTTGGTCATTTAAAACAGGTGTATGAAGTGTCTCATGTTTATCCTAAATTAAAACATTCAGGTAACGACTCATGGACCGTCCAGGACAACTCCCTCCCAGGCCTGGCATTGGTGCTGGCTGCCCACTGGGCACTCGATCCTCTGCCATGTGCTGTGCTGCTGAGGGTATGGGGACTTGGTTTCAGGAAACAAGTGTTTCCTATGAAGAAAAATAGTGTTTCACTTGTATTCATATAATGAACACACATATGAACTCTAGGGGAAGAAAATAACTAACCCTCATAAGTTCAGAGTTGGAATGGACTCCTGTAACAAAAGACCATTAATGAGAGGAAAACAAATGGAAGTTTATTAACGTGTATATTTCACAGGTACGTGAAAGACGTCAAGGGAATGAGTAGTCCTCCAAGGGGTGGCTTTGAATTCTGGTTGGTATAGCAATTTAAACAAAGAACAGTACATTTTTAAGGTAGTAACAAGACAGGGCAGCAACTTGCAGGAAGACATATAATGGCAGGCAAAGGCGAGTTAGGGAAGCTTGCTCATGGAGCTGCCTCTGGTACCATCTCCAGGCTAATCAGTGTTCAGGGTTGTCTTCCGCGGTTAACCTTTGTTCTCCCATGGTAGAAGAACCAAGAGCAGGATTTCTTTTGTCTTTGTAAACCTGTGTCCTACTTTTAGGCAATTAGAGGGAGAACAGAGAGCTTTCCTTTACCTACTTCTTAATTGCCTTCAGTTTAACAGTCATTTATATTTTGGGGTGGCATATTCTGGTCTCCACAATATATATGTAGACACAGACATACACACAGAGGAAGAGGTTATTTTATTTTAAGAGGCGTATCTTGGCCCAGGGATTTCCATTCCACTGTGAGGCCAAACTGCATTCAAAGTGCAGGCAATGAAGGAGGACACTTGGTACATCTTATTCTGGGAGAGAAAATCAAGCCTTGAGCAGATATAAAAGGTCTAAAATTCATACTTTCAGATTTGAGGGCTGGACCAGAAACAGGCCTGACACAGAGGAGCGAAGACACTGAAATGGTTTGTTTTCTAAGTTGCATGTTAATCTTGGCAAAGTAACAGATCCCTCCTGCATTCTTTCAGGGACACTGCAGTGCCTACCAGCTAACTAATATTTCTTTCAGCAAGTGTGTATGCAGCGTCTGCTAGATCCTGGGAGGGCAGCTGTCAACAAGAGCAATGTGTTTGCTGCCTTTATGGTTATTTCTTGATATTGGAGAAGAGACAATTACATAAACAGACAAGTATTCAAAATGAATTTGTGATACAGCATCTGAGGAAGACTTCAGGCTTCCATGAGAATCTATAATTGTGAGGCCTAGCCAGGTCAAACCAGGTGACAAACAGAAGGTGTGGGAAGGTTTGATATAAGACAAAATGATGGGGACGGTGGTAAACCCCGGACGCTATGAGCTGACAATTCAAAAACATTCACGCTGTGTTGGCCAAAACTCCGAGAGTTCCACAACTTCACCTGCCAAGTATTTGTCTCTGATATTACTGATCTGTCCACGTGGCATTTGGGAATCATTGTAACTCCACGGTTGCCTGCAAGATGCATAGTCCATTGTATTGAACTGCCTAAGAAGTGTTCTCTTCCTGAATGATGACTAGGAAGCTTTTTGGTTTTACTCAAATAAGTGTTTTTCCACCACGCAGTTCATCATGAGATTGGAGGTGGTATTTCCAGGGAGTGCTTATGAGGATAGCAGAGGAAAGGTGCCAAGCTGGAACTAAGCCTGCATGTCACCCCACTGGGACATGGCTTGTTTATCTCCTACTGCCAATGGGTCCAGGGGAAAACCTTGCCAAATCACATGAGCATTGCCAAGATCTGTAGCAACAGACTATTCACTATTAACCAAATCTGAAAAACAAGAAGGCAAAGTCAACAACTCCCTAACTCACACATTGTGCAAAAATCGTGACTTCTAGGTGGTTACTAGGAATATCTCAAATATGAGTTTTCAAAATGCGCCCATTTTACCTGGACCATACATGACTGTGTCCTAGCATGTTGATATAAATAGTGATTAAGACTGAACGTGTTTGATGTAAACAAAATACCACACAGTGAGGGATGGGGTGAGAAAAAAGACTTCTGACCCATCCATACTTATGGCTGCAGGCTTGGTATTAGAATGTGCATGTCATCTTGATGTTTCTCCATCCATTTGGCTTCTGCCTCATTTCTCATCATTTTCCTTCTATTTCCTGGTGTTTTCTCCACTCCAGCCAACTGCTCACTCTTTCCTGTCTTTCTCTGTGTTTGCTTCTGTGGCATGTTGGCAAAATGCCGCTTGACAGTGTTTGCTGTCCCAGCTTGGTCTTCATGTTTTCCCTTTCTCTCTTCTACCTAAAAGGGAAACAGCCTCTGCTTTACACTGATGAGTGGCTGGCAACACCCAGGGCTAGCTCAGTGCCACTGCTGGCAGGCATCTCATGCCTGTCAGCAGTCCAGTTACTAAAGGCAGCATTCGGGAGGGGGTCGGTGAAATCTGGGAGGCAAGTCATCACCTTGGGAGGTCAGAGCTGATATCTTTAACATTCCCGCAACTTTTATTAAACACTCTCCCCACACTGGGTACAGTGGCTCACAGCTGTCATCCTAGCAATTTAGGAGGCTAAGGCGGGAGCATTGCTTGAGCTCAGGAGTTTGAGATCAGCCTGGGAAACATAGTGAGACCCTGTCTCTACAAAAAATTTAAAAATTAGCTGGGCATGATGTATTAGTTTGTTTTCACACTGCTATGAAGAAATACCTGAGACTAGGTAATTTATTGAAAAGAGATTTAATTGACTACACAGTTCTGCATGGCTGGGGAGGCTTCAGGAAACTTACAATCATGGCAGAAGGCACCACTTCACAGGGTGGCAGGAGAGAGGATGAGTGTCCAGTGAGGGGAGAAATGCCAGATGCTTGTAAAACCATCAGATCTCACGAGACTCACTCACTACCATGAAAACAGCCTGGGGGACCCACTGCCATGATTCAGTTACCTCCAACAGAGTCCCTCCCACAACATGTGGGGATTATAGGGATTACAACTCATGATGAGATTTGGGTGGGGACACAGCTAAACCACATCACATGGTGATGTGTGCCTACAGTCCCAGCTACTCCGGAGGCTGAGGTGGGAGGAACACTTGAGCCCCAGATGTCAAGGCTGCAGTGAGCCATGTTTGTACCACTCCACTCCAGCCTGGGTGACAGACTGAAACCCTGTTTTCTTCCCCCAAAAAAACCCTTCCCCATGAGGAATCAGTTTTAGTGGTCATGGCCCAGACACACCTGGACCATAGGCTCCATCCTCTATGGTGACGGCCTCATCACTCCTATCTAATCCCTGGCCATCCTCCAGGTCCAGCCCTGTGCCAGCTCCTTCCAGTGCCTTTCCAGCTCTCTGCATCCTGACCATTGCTCCTCTCTCAGACTCAGAGCCCTCGAGGTCCAACCAGGCGCAGTGACAGCCCTCATGCTGAGGAGGCAACACTTTGTTTTCTTGGCTTAGCTTGGAGTTCCTTAGAGCAAGCTCCACACAGAACATGCAGTGTATCCCCCAGAGCCCTTAATCTAACGACATCCACATGATAGGGGCTCCACTGGAAGCAGGTTTAGTAATCACTGGCCATGTGGCAAGGACCAAGGAAGGAAGAAATGATGGGCATGCTCTTGCTTCTCAAGGAAGCCTCTATCCAGTAAAGAAACAGAGCATCACAGGCATTTGTAACCAGGTCTTAAGGAACCATGTTGGCAGTTTGGGGAGTCAAACAATAGAATTATGCGACTTTGCTTTTGAAAGCCTCAAGTCTAAATTTCCAAGACAAACCGAATTAAACATGTCAACCCAGAGACAACAAAGAGGTTTTGCTGCATGATACCTATGGATATTTTTCATTCCGATAGCTTGGAATCATGCATCATTGATCCCAGAAGTGAATTTACAGATCATTGATTGAAACTGCTAATAGCATAAGGAAAAAAAAAAGTCTGGTAAGATAATATGATTTATCGAAAGTGTAACCAGAGCCCTCCCTTTCTAGGAGGACCTCAATCTCCTAAAAATCTTTACGGTATAAACCCCCATATCCCACTCCTGAAATATGGGTGAGACTCTATAGCCTTAGTTTCTGAATCTGTGAAATGGGCATGATTATAGTATCTCTCAGGGCTGCTGGGAGAATTCAGTGAGATGGTGGAATTAGTGAACTTTATAATTCATAAAGCTCTGTTCAACAATAATCTATTTTTTTTTCCAGGAATTCTATGATGTGAGCAGGGCGGTCCAAGGTCAGGTAAACATCACTGGAGAAAGATTAATTGTTACAAATCTTACAAAAAGGAAACAAGAAGGGCTAAAATAATTTTAACAGTAACTTCTGGGGGCACAAACATGAGTAACAAAAACCTTTAAATCATTCATGCTATAAATGCAAGAAATACCTCATTATTAAGAAGTGTCTTTGTGGTTACCTGAAGCTTTGAGTTTTAATGTATACTTTCTCAGGGCCAAAGCTGTAGGACTTAAGAGTTTTTTTTTTTTTTAACTTCACTAACTTCTTTGAGCTTACTAAAAAATCCTCTGGATTGTTTTATTTATGCAGTAAATGTGGACTTTGATCCTTTTTTTTTATCTGGAATTGCTTCTAAAGAGGAAATAGATTGAAGTGCCTGTTTGAATAATCAGCTATATAATTTTATTTGAGGAGAAAAATAAAGTATTTAGAGAATGTACTTGATGAATTCAGCCAGAATTGTCTTTTGAATAATTTTGAGGGGGGTGGGTAGAAAGCAATAACTATGCCTCAGCTGCTGATACAGCTTTGCAAATTAGTTGATATTTATTGATTACTTGTACAACAATCTTATGAACTAGCTACAGATAATACCCCATTTCAGAGATGAGAACAGCAAAGCAGAGAGAAAGAAGAAGATGGTCTAGGCATTATACAAAGAACACTTATAATTTTAGACCAAAGACAAGAACACATTTTCCTTGGGACTTGCTTTATTTCTTTTCTAATTAAATGTTTCACTGAAGAGACGAAGTTGTGGCACTCTGTGTTCAGAGGATACTGGACTATGTGAAAGTCCACAGAGTGAGTGCGATTATGCAGTGAGGAGCATGTGTGTAAGGGCAAAAGAAGAGGCTCCCCTGTAATGGGCCTTAGGAAAACACCATCTGCATCTTTCAGGGACCAGAATGGTGGGGGTTTCCAGCCTAAGAGCATCTAGGGGAAGTCTCATTCATCTTAGTGAGAACATCTAATGCATTATTGGCTTACCAGGAGTGCTAAAAATTTTATCCCAAGAAGGAACAAGGGGACATTTAATATAACTGCCAAGAAAAAACTGGTTTGTTCTGGAGACACAGCATACAGAGAATACGGGACTAGAAGCATGGACTCTGAGGCCAGACAGCCTCACATGGCCCCAGTGCTTGGGAAGCTGCTTCACCTTTTCATACCCGTCTCACCTCTGAAAATGGAGGCAATAAACAGTACTTAGCTCAAAGGATTGTCATGAGGGTTAAAAGAGCTTAGAACAATGCCTGACAAGTGGAAGGTGGTGTGGAATAAACATTTGCTAAAGTAAATTTCCAGAAATCTTGGAAGTAAGTGAATGTGGTCTCTTGAAGACCATAACAGTAAAGAGAAGGAATTCAGGACAAATCAGACACACAAAGCTGATTTAGAAAAGATGGATTTGAGCTTACTGGAAAATGCAAAAGAGAGGCTGTTGTAAAAGAGCTGCAGGAGGTGGTGACACCTGGGAGGGCTCAGGGTCACTTAATGGTGTGGTAGGCAGCCCAAGGAGTACCAGGCAGTGCCCAGATGTGGAGGAGGTGATAGGTCACTAAAGTGGAGGACATATGTGCCACCTGGGACCAGGGTAAGGCATGCCCAGGCCAGGCAGTAAGCAGCTCATGGAAAAGGTGCCTCCTCCTCGCACTGCTGTCACTCTTATTTTGTAGTATGGGCCAGGAGGCACCCTGGCTAATCCTCCTGATGAAAACAACTGAACATGCTGGACACATGTAGGCCTTGCAGATGCATTCACGAGCAAAAAGGAACAATCAATAGTGAACATGGGGTCAGTAAGAGAATATCCTGATAAAGCATCACTTTCTTTTTCTAGCAAGATTACTGATCTGTTAGATCAGGATGATCTGTTAGATCTCTTCTTAAGGATTAAGACCCCAGGTGGAAGTTGGCTAGAGTTCAGCAAGTCTTTGACAAAGACTTTCCTACATTCTGTGAATACAGTGGAGACTGATGAGGAAAAACTTGGAATAATTAGAAGAACCGTAAGCCAGTTGGACAATTGCTTCCAGAGTACTAATTAGTGAGTTGTTGCGGAGATCAATGGAGTCTGTGTTGGCATAGAAAAGGATTATAATCTTGGCTTCTGACATTTATATTTTCTCAGCAATTGGATGGGGGCCATAGGGTTATCAATTGTTCATGTGACAGTAGCTGTAACAGGTAGACACAACACTGAGTGCTGAATCAGGCTTCAAAAACATTGATACAATGAGTATGAAGATTCCATGTGGGAAAATAAAATAGTTCTGGAGACATTTAAACAAAAATGTGGATGTGCATAATGCCACTGAACTGTTCACTACAAACAGTAAAAATGGTGAATTTTTGGTTATGTATATTTTACCACAATGAAAAACACATGAAAGAGATAAGATTGTTACAGCTGAGAGAAACAGGCTTATAATATCTAAATTATTTTTTAGAGGAGGAGCTAAAAGTCAAAGAATTGTGTGTCTTACCCCTTGTGACAAATTTTTGGTGATAAGTTTTTAGTCCACTCATGATGAGTTTGGAGACAGGCATGCATTCAGAACCTATGTCAGAGAGATTCTATTTTATGCTTATGCGGATTTTAGTATACATACCATCTGAAATTCAGTGATGGTGACTCATGAAAAGGGAACTTCAAACCGTCATTTCAACATAAATAAACAACACAAATAAGAGCCATATATTAAAACAGTTGTTTAACTAATTTATCTACAAATAAAAGTTTTAACAATAAATTATACTAAGAAAGCATATGAGTAAAGTCTGCTTGTAACTTTAATCACTTACCTGGCATTTTTTTTGAGATGGAGTCTTGCTCTGTTGCCCAGGCAGGAGTGCAGTGGTACAATCTCGGCTCACTGCAACTTCTGCCTGCTAGGTTTAAGCAATTCTCCTGCCTCAGCCTCCCAAATAGCTGGAATTACAGACACCCCCCCCCCCCGCACCATGCCTGGATAATTTTTGTATTTTTAGTAGAGACGGGGTTTCACCATCTTGGCCAGGCTGGTCTCCAACTCCTGACCTCTTGATCCACCCGCCTTGGCCTCCCAAAGTGCTGGGATTACAGGCATGAACCACCGTACCCAGCCTCTATATTTTATTTTATATTGTATTTTGATTCTATTTAGTTAACGTCTCATAACTGCTTTTAACCAAGTGTCTCCATGAGAAATGTTACCTCATTATTCATTAACAATGTAATTGAACGAAGCCCGTCGTATACTAGTTCCAATGCAACAAAAAATGAAGACAAGACATTTGGACTCTTAAATGTTAACAGTAGAATTGAGAAAGTTTAAACTAGATCAATGACACAAAAGTTTGTTTGTTTTTTTTAATGATCTAAAATGAGAAAAAGTACTTTATCATACCTCAATACTTTAAAATAGTATCAACTTAGCTATTGATCTATACAAAAAACTGAAAAATTTTACTGAGGAAATCAAAGAAAAATCAGGAAATGAAATAATTATCAAGAGGGAAACATAGATATGGTTGGATGTGGACCCTAAAGTCACAGACCTTGGGTTTGATCTCAGGTTCTAGCATGCGTTAGCTGCATGGGTATCTAATTTTTGTGTCTCAGTTTCCCTCCTCTGTAAAATGGCCTCAGTACCCAATGGGATGGGAAGGAAATAAGGCAATATGTGTTATGGCCAAGTGCTTACTGCTTAGTACCTGGTCCATGGTACTTAAAGAGGATTAGCCCTTCTCCTTGGAAGTGTCCCCTCCATCATCAAGATTAAAGGGAGAGATGCCTTCCTCTTCTTCTCATACACTTCTTGGAAGATGCTGCCTACATCATACACAGGATGCAGTATTATGGTGCCGTCCTGGCAAGAATCCAACAGCACCCACAAAGAGTTCCTGAAGAGAGTTCAATGAAATGCTCACGTCTTCAAATTCAGGTACAAAAAAGGATGCACGGTACCCAGGGACCGAAGTGTGACATCATTCCTCTCCCTTCACCCTCCAATCTCCCTCCTCATTGGGGAAGCTCATAAGAGGCCACAGGTTAAGGGGTCTCAGGATGCATTTATCAAGGTTAGCCTCTGGGCTCAGCAGAGGCACAGATACCTCACCAGGCTCAACTGCAGGAAACCAGCTCTGTGAGTAAGCAGGGCTCTCTCATTCTCCCTAGCAGGGCTCAAAGTGTTAAGTTCCACATCTGAGTATCTATTATTCTTATTTCGTCATTAAATTTTCATGAAGCAGGGTATCACGGGGAACTCAACCTACTTAACTTTCTTACCAAATGAAATAGTTTTACTAATTGGAAAAAAAAGAAAGAATATGAGTTTTTTGGCAATAACAGTAAACTCAACCTTTTGAGGATTCTTATAAAGTGGGAACTCACACCCTGCCATTCTCAGTGTGGGGAATCCTCAGTGCCCCGGGCTCAGGGTTTCCACACCTAAGGCATGCACCGTTTCTCCTTATGCACAACCCCCTGTTTGGGCTGACACCTTCATCGTTGTAACCCTGAATCAATAAATCAGTGGGCACACTGGATTACATCTTTTAAAATAAAATGACAACTGAGATGCTGAGGAGCCATGGGCTGCAGGTGGGCTGGCCATCTGTGCTCAAATCCACACACTGCATGGGAGAAGATACTTATTGTTCATCTTGGAATTCACAATTTTGAGGTGTCTCACTTAATTTCCAGTTTCATTTCTCACCACCCCCACTTTAATGAACCATTCATTCCAATCAAGTAGGTCTGAGCCCAGTCCTCAAGTCTCCTGGAGCCATTCCATGGTTCCATGCTGTTCCCTGCCCAGAGCACCTGCTTAGCTCCTTGTCACTTTCCCATTCCCCCCTTCGGTGGGGCACACTCACCCCCAGTGCTCCTGGCAGACACTGTCACAGTAATTAAATATGATTGGTGCATTTTTTATTGCATACAGACAGCCACAAGCTAAATGTGACATTGCCATAAGACCTCTCTCTCTCTACTCTGTGGAATTTAATGTCACTGTCTCTCAGCACTTATTTAGTGTCTATACTTAGTAAGAAATTCTGTGTCTTTTCTCTTGAATCAGGCTGCCAGCAACTTGAGGATGAAAATTATTCTTAAATGTGTACAAGTCACCTCTGTTCTCCATGACAGAGCCTTGGTGTGGAGGCATTTAACCGATGGCCCTTCTCATCATGAAACCCTGGTAATGCGACTATGAGAAATGCGTATGGTATCAAAAGTCATTGTGATAGACAGCTTTACCTCTACCGCACAGGAAAGGTCATATGCCATAATTAGGTGATTAAACTTGGAAAGGCTCATCTGCGTCGTGGAACCATTCCAAACAACATAGCCATCACAGAAAGTGCTCAGTGACCCATCAGGAAAACGGGTATGTTCAAAACGTTTCTAGACAATGGTAATTATGTTTTAAAGTGGAAATGCGTTTTGAATGTAAACAAAAGTAAACATTTTGAGCTAAAGAAATACACATTTTAGATCACATACACATATATTTTTAAAGTTCTGATATATATATATATATATATGTGTGTGTGTGTATTTATATATATATTTATCTTAAAATATAAATATATATTTTTATCCTGGGATATATATATATATATAAATACATATTAGTCATCTACAGAAAATGACAGATAAACCCCTTGACTGAGTAAAGTGCTAAGCAGAGACATCTACAAGTAAGGGTGGGCCCAGGTGTTTCATGAACCAGGGCTGAGCCAGATGTAAGTGGTGGGAGAAAAAGGGTCAGATGCAGGTAGGAAAGTCAATGCCAGGCCGAGCCTCACAGTAACAACCACAGACCCAAAGCACATGAGTACTCAGGATATAAGAATGAGCCAAGAGAAGAGGAAAGGCCCTCAGAACGCAAGTGTGGCAGGTCCACCTGCCTGGAGTTCCCACACCTTTTCTAGAAAGACAGAGCTACCACAGTGGCTCTCAGCAGGTATCTGCATCTTCTGAGCTAAAAAATGACGTCATGATGACAGCCATTCTGCTCGGCTCAGGCCCGAGCTGGCCAGTGGTTCAGGAGCAGCCACTGCATTAAACCAGTGGTCACGCCGAGCGGCCCAGCCAAACAATTGCTCCTCTATACAAAACAATATACACTTATCCAGTGCCCTTTGAAAAAGAAGACCAAAGAAAACTATGAGCCTTGTGTAGTGGCACATGTGGTGGTGGATTTCTGCTTATTCAGTGCTACCCACCCAGGCCTTCATAGTCCATCTCCCCATGTTTCTCTTGCCAACTGTGCTCTAGCTTCCGTGTCAAAGGTCTCACCCTCCCTCGGTCCCTCAGTGTTGCAGCTATAGTTTGTGGCTTCCTTCTTGGTAACCATGGTGTTGGGAAATGATGTCAGGGCCATGTGTTTTCCTGCCTGGTACCCTCTTGATGACTCTACTTCTCCATCAGCCATTTCCTCTTTCTCACCATGGTGGCCCTTCTCTGATCTGGACCAGCATTCCTGGGAGAAGAATTCCTTGTGCAGCCAGGTCTGGGGACATGAGGATAGTTCAGGATGAGCTCAGAGGGAAGAAGGGGACCACCCTTGAAAGTCTACCTTCCCCAGGCCCCCACACCTACATGTGTGAACATCAGCCGTGGGGCAGCTGTGGGTATGGGCATCTCAGCATGCCCTTTGAGGAAAGGCTACAGCCAGGAGTGTCATTTATGGACAGCACCCAGCTGCCACATCTTCCATATCTGCTGCAGCGTTTACTCTGAGGCTACTCTCTCCCCAGGCAGCTCTGATAGGGTACAAGAGCCAGGCCATTTCTGCCAATGCAGGCCACCTCTAAGGCAATCTGAGGCTCCCTGTCAGCCTGCTCAAGACTCTCTGGGGGCTCTAGCTCAGAGTGAGGCTCTTTCTACCCAACCCGACCTCCTCCTCCTTTCCTTGTAGGGGTCAGACCCGCATGGTGTCCTGAAGCCCTCCCTGCCCACTTGCACCCCAGAAAGTCTCCTGCACATCTAAGTCTGCTGGGCACATCTTCCTGGAGGACCTCAAGTCACACACAGTGTCAGAAACTTTGCGCACGGAGTGCCCAGCGGTAGAATCCCTGAGAGGGCCCCCCTTTTCTCTATTTTTAACTGAGCTTTTAGAAGCCAGCCCTGTCCCCAGGCAATGTCTGGACTGAGTCCAGACACTTTTTGGCTGCCATCCTGCTCCACTGCTAATAAATGGTGTTTCTTTGGAAATGTCAATAAAATCAATCAAGTCCCTGTTACTTTATAAATTGCAACAAGTGTCTTTGTATATCTGAAAAATAGTGGTGAAAATTCGTCAAACCACGTCCTGAGCTTATCTGCAGGCACCTCTATCTTCCTGGCCCCCTCACAGTAGCTCTGCAGACCACAGGCTTGTCATCAGCGGCCTGAAACATTCCTCACACATAGAAAATACACCCATGTGGTAACAAACTTGGTTGTTGGTTGTTTTACACGGGATGGAGAAACATCTCTTTGCTAACTTAATATTCACAAATCCTCATTGGTAATTATTGGCCCACATCAAATTAGAGGCAGCACCACCCCGGAAGTTGGTGGGGGGAGAGAGAAACCACTAAGAGCAGGTGCACTCTTAAGACCCCAGCACAGCGTCCCTGCTGCAGGAGTAGCCATCTACCTGCTTGCTACTGGGGGAACATGCAGGGAAGGATGAGGGCTAGGGAGGATCATCCTGAGTTCTGGAGAAAGGCAAAAGGCGGGTTCACTTTGCAGAATCAGATGTCTGGGGCTTGCCTCATCACTTTCATTCACTCCGGACATTAACAAGCATTTGTTCAGGGCCTGATCATAAGCCAGATCCCTGGGGAAGCTGTGAGCATTCCTGCTCCAGAGAAGCTTAATGTTAGAGTCATTTCCATCAAAAATGGCTAGTGTGTTCTAAGGTAATGGCTTCTGTTATGTGGAAAATGTGCTCCAGCGGTGTGTGTCTTTCAAAGATGCTGGCAGATCAGTGATAATGGCGTGCTGAGATGGGAAGTATGGGAATGGGGCAGGGGTGGAATAGAAGCTCTCTGTTTCCTGCAAAAGTTACTCCACATCCTCATAATTCCGTTACTTGGTGGGGACCATCAGGCGATTCACTCCTGGCATGGGGCGATGGGGTGGGCGAGTCACACTTGTGTGTTCACTGCATATTAAGCAAATGAGGTTGTTCTTGACTGCAGTGTCATTGTATGATGATGAAAACCCATGCTTGGATTCAGATGTAAAAATATCACGAATATTTAAATACAAGAAAGCCATCAGTGATTGTCAGCCAAAGCCTCACTCTCCTAACCTAATCCTGCTGAAGCACAGCAGTGAGGTTAGAGCATCCACAGCTGAGCTGTCACAGTAAGGCTTCACAGAAGGGGCCAGCAAGTGGAAACGATTCCTCATGGTGAAAACACAGAATGACCTCAACGTTCAATAATTAGAGCAGGTCATGTTCACGGTGAGACATCCATAGGATGAGAGGTCATGAAGCCACTAAAATCATGTCTTAAGAGCACTTAATGACATGGGAAAATGTAAGATATGTAATATTTTATGAAGTATGTTACTTAAAAACAAAGCAGCGATCTACAGTATGACCCAGAATTTGCCTATAGACACACACACACACACACACACACACACACACACACAGAAAGAGAGAGGAAAAAAATCTCACAGAGAAGAGAAAAATAGCCACTGGTTATCTCAAAATCACACATCTTATTTTTATTTTATTTTTTCATAGTATTTAAGAGCACAGACTCTGGAGGCAGATTCAGGTTTGAATCCAACCTCTTCTTCCCCTGTGTGACCTCAGGCAAAATACTTAATCTTTGTGCCTCAGTTTCCTCATCTATAAAAGAAGATAATAACAGTACCAATCTTACAGGGTTGTTGTGAAGAGTGTCTAGCATTGGGTAAGCACTCTACATGAGCACATGGAAATCAATCAACAAAATGAAGTTTCTGCAGTTTTCAAATTTTCTGCAATATACATGCTGTCTAGTTAAAACAAGTGTTTTTTTTAAAATAAATCTTCAGAGTTGAAGCCCGGATGGATTACAGATTTCTTCCTTTCTCCTCTCATTACCACTCCCACTTTGGGCAATGGCTTGGAGTTCCTGGTGTGGAGATGGAAATCTTATCTGATTCAGGCAAATGAGCCTCTGTCCATGCCACTCCAGAATCAAGAAGTCAAATGCTGACCCCATGTGTATTATGCCACCAAGGGACATTGTCCCTAAAAAGCAGTGAGTCATGGGATATGGCTGGTTAGAAGGAATTGGAGAAGAAAGAGGGGGAGAAAAAGCATTTTGTTTACAGGAATGAAATGATTTTTCTTTCTTTTTTTTTTTTGAAGGCAAGTTTTGAGGACCCTTATTTGTACATCAAAAGGAAAAAGGAGACTTTGGGAGTGAATTCATTTCTTCAACAAATATGCATTAAGTGCCTGCGACGTGTCAGGTGCTGTTTTAAATAAAAAGCCACGATAGTGAATGAAACAGGCACACATCCAAGGTAGTGAAAGAGACAAGAGGAGAAAAACAGTAAACAAGTGCAAAGGAAATGTGAAATATCATGGCAAATGATGATCAGAGTACTTTATTAGGCCATTCTTATGCTGCTAATAAAGACATACCTAAGACTGGGTAATTTATAAAGGAAAGAGGTTTAATTGACTCATAGTTTAGCATGGTTGGGGAAGCCTCAGTAAACTTACAATTATGGCAGAAGAGAAAGCAAACACATCCTTCTTCACATGGTGGCAAGAAGATAATTGAGTGTCAGGTGAAGGGGGAAGCCCCTTCTAAAACCATCAGATTTTATGAGAACTCACTCACTTTCACAAGAACAGCCTAGTGAAATGGTCACTGATTCAATCATCTCCACCTGGTTCCTTCCATGACACATTGGGATTATGGAAACTACAATTCAAGATGAGATTTGGGTGGGGTCACTGCTAAACCATATCAACTAAGAAGGAAAATAAAGCAAGGTAAGAGGATGGAAAATGGCCAGCATGTCCCTTTCCAGAAGATGGTCCTCAGAAAGGCATTCCAAAGATGATGATATGTGGGCAGAGAATGAAAGAAGGCAGACACTGGGTCATGCAAATGTCAGAAGAATGTTCCTGGTAGAAGAAACAGAGAAAGAATCTGAGATGGGGTTGTGTGTGTCCAAACTAACAGGAAGAGTTGGAGCCTGGACAAGTCTGAAGGGCACGCCACTTGGGAACTGGAGATTGAGGAGTCTGCAAAGAGGTAAAAGATGAGGAAAGAATGTGAGGCCAGGAAAGGGGCATTGGGCAGGAAGCATGGTGAGAAGATGCCCAGCGTGGTACACATTGATTCCAGTTGGCCTGGCTGAAAAGGTAGAGTCAGCTGCAGTGGAGTTGTGAGATGATTAATTTTAGGTGACCACTTGGCTGGGTTGAGGGATGCTTAGATGGCTGGTGAAGCATCGTTTCTGGGTGTGTCTGTGGGATGTTTCCAGAGGAGACTAGGATGTGAGTCAGTGGACTGAGGAGGGAGATCCACCCTCCACGTGAGTTTGCAGCATCCAATTGAGTGAGGGCCTGACTGGAATAAAACTGGCAGAAGAAAAAGAATCGGGGGCTCTCTCTGCTTTCTCTCTCCCTTCCGGAGCAGGATGCTTTTTCTCCTCCTGCCTCTGGACGTCAGACACCAGGTCCTTTATCTTTTGGCCTCTGAGACTTTTACCACAGCCTCGCGGGACTTTTGGGCCTCATTGAGATCTACCCTAGGGGATTCCTGTTTCTGAGACTTTTCTCCAGCCTGCCGTGGGTCTATCATGGGACTTTGCCTCTGTGATCTTGCGAGCCAATTAATTACCCCTGATAAATCCCCTTCCATACATCTTACTGATTCCATCTCTAATACAGATTTTGGTATCAAAAGTGATTCTAAAGAAACAATTTTTAAGAATGAATTTTCTTAATCGGTTCTGGAGTTTCTCAACTTGGCTCTCTAATCCGATTAGCCCTAAAAATGCTAAAGATTGTACTAATAGTCTAGACAGCATTGATAGTCCATGGTGTGACCTGTTAGTAGAGATACACAAAATAAATAAATTTAATACTCCAAATTCACCCCTTTATGAAGCAAAGAGCTCATTGACTCTGTAGATGACACTTTTGAGCATCTGTGGGAAACTACACAGTATAATGACATCAGTTGGTTGCTTTTAACATCACTGGACAAAGCGATGAAAGAAGGATGAGCTCAGGGATTCCAATTCTCTGCTCCAGATGTACATAAATAGCCCACAAGCTTCTAAATGTGCCCCAAAGGAGAATCTCTTCTTCTGTAGCCATAGGGCTAACGTTGCTGAAAATCAAACACAAGACCTCGTCCTGAGATTGGCTGACTTACAATGAAAAGTGAACTCTCAGTCTTGCCGGGGGTCTACTATTAAAATCAAGGCATTTATAGGGAAAGAATGGGGCCCTGTAAGCTGGAGTGGGTTCACGTGGGAAGACCCTGATAAAGCTTAGGACACTGATCTCCTAGATTCTGATGAATCTCGTTTTCCAAGGAAAGTGGTCTCCCCACCCCCAGTGGCAGTGGCATCCTGGGTGATGTAGGTCTCTCCACCTGTTTGAGAGGAATACCCCTGCATTGCCTGAGGAGATAGTAATGGCCTCCCCTCAGGCAGTTGCCAGGCAAGACAATGCTGACTCTCCTCGGGACCCAGCCCCATCCTCCCTCTGCTTCCAGACCTATAACTCTGCTGAAGTCCCAGCTGGCCCCTAAAGGTGAGATGCACAGGGTGACACATGAGGAGGTGTGGTACCTTCAAAAACACTCCTTGAGTGTTCTAACTTATACAAGCAGAAATCTGGAAAACACATGTGGGAATAGATATGAAGAGTGTTGGAAGGAACATAAAGTTGGGTCAGGAAAATTGTGTTAATAGGGGCTCACTAAGCAGGGATTCTGCGTTTAATGTTTCAGCTCAGGGAGTTTAAACAGGTACTAACTGGTTGGTTGGTTGGTTGGTTGGTTGGCTGAAACATGGACTAAAAGATTGTGCATCATGAGTGAACTGGAGATGCCTGATCTACCTTGGGCTAATATAGAGGCAGAGACTCAAAGGCTTAGGCAGATTGGAATGCTAGAGTGGATTTGTCACTTAAAACCCAGTCACCCAGCAGTGGAGGATACAGAAAACAGACGTTTCACCAACACCTTGAGAAACAGGTTTGTATGGAAACCCCAGCATCCCTGAAGAGCTCTGTGATTGGTATTCCTCATATGCCTGATCCTACAGTGGGAACCATGATTACTCAACTGGAAAACCTAAATGTGATGGGGATAATTGGATCCTGGGGTGGCTGGGGTCAAGTGGCAGCACTCAATCCCCAAAGGCAAAGTGGGTGCAGTTACTACAATCCGACTCATGTTAACCTGTGACATTGGCCAGTTAATCGTGGTGTTTCTAGAAATGAAATAAATGGGAAGTCTACTACATTCTTACTTGATCTGTATAAGCAGAAAACTTTCAGGTCAGGTGAACAAAAGTCTAACTCAAATCATAAAAACAGAATCATGAGCCCTCAACCAACTGCTGGACTTGAGCCAGTTTATGAAGGCAGAGCCCCTTGCATGAAGGAAAGACCAGGTCTCCCTGAGGAAGGACACTGGCACACTATTGAAAATGTATGGATTAAATACTTAAACATAAGACCTAACACCATAAAAACCCTAGAAGAAAACCTAGGCAAAACCATTCAGGACATAGGCATAGGCAAGGACTGCATGAGTAAAACACCAAAAGCATTGGCAACAAAAGCCAAAATAGGCAAATGAGATCTAATTAAACTCCAGAGCTTCTGCACAGCAAAAGAAACAATCATTAGAGTGAACCAGCAACCAACAGAATGGGAATGAATTTTTGCAATCTACCCATCTGACAAAGGACTTATATCCAAAATCTACAAAGAACTAAAACAGATTCACAAGAAAATAAAAAACAAACCCATTCAAAAGTGGGCAGATATGAGCAGACGCTTTTTAAAAGAAGACATATATGAGGCCAACAAACATATGAAAAAATACTCATCATCACTGGTCATTAGAGAAATGCAAATCAAAACCACAGTGAGATACCACCTCACACCAATTAGAATGGTGATCATTAAAAAATCAGGGGACAACAGATGCTGGAGAGGATGTGGAGAAATAGGAACACTTTTACACTGTTGGTGGGAGTGTAAATTAGTTCAACCATTGTGGATGACAGTGTGGTGATTCCTCAAGGACCTAGAAATAGAAATTCCATTTGACCCAGCAATCTCATTACTGGGTATATATCCAAAGGATTATAAATCATTCTATTATAAAGACACATGCACATGTATGTTCATTGCAGCACTGTTTACAATAGCAAAGACTTGGAACCAATCCAAATGCCCATTGATGATAGACTGGATAGGGAAAATGCAACACATAAATGCCATGGAATACTATGCAGCCATAAAAAAAGGATGAGTTCGTATCCTTTGTTGGGACATGGATGGATCTGGAAACCATCATTCTCAGCAAACTGACACAAGAACAGAAAATCAAATACCGCATGTTCTCACTCATAGGCAGATGTTGAACGATGAGAACATATGGACACAGGGAGGGGAGCATCACACACTGAGGTCTGTCAGGGGGGACTAGGGGAGGGACAGTGGGGGGTAGGAAGTTGGGGAGGGATAACATGGGGAGAAATGCCAGATATAGGTGATGGGGATGGAGGCAGCAAACCACATTGCCATGCATGTACCTATGCAACAATCCTGCATGTTCTTCACAGGTACCCTAGAACATAAAGTGCAATAAAATATATATTTTTTTAAAAAAGTATACTGTTAAACTTTCTCTGATGCTTTCCCAAAGGGACTTCTGTCATTTAGCCAGAGTGACTGTGCATTGTGGGAAAGGAAATAATCAGATCTTTTGAGGAATACTGAACAATGCCTCTGAGCCTAAAACATCACTGGGGCCACCCAATTAGGTTAGTGTTTATTGAAGTCAAGTCATTAGTGGAGTTTTTGCTCAGTTCTGACTTACAGTGGGTCCAGGAAGCCTCCAGACCCATCTGTGGTCATTTCCCCATTGCTGAATGCATAATTAGAATCAACACACACTTAGCAGTTGGCAGAATCCCCACATTGGTTACCTGACCTGTGGGATCTGGGCTGCTATGGTGGGAAAGGCCATATGGAAGCTATTAGAGCTGTCTCTACCAAGGAAAATAGTAAATCAAAAAGAGTATTTCACCCCTGGAGGTGTTACAGAGATTAGTGCCACCATTAAGGACTTGAAAGACACAGGGGTGGTCATTTCCACCAAATCCCCATTCAGCTCTTCTGCTTGGTCTGTGCAGAAGACAGATGGATTTTGGAGAATGACAGTGGATTTTCATAAGCTTAACCAAGTTGTGACTCCAATTGCAGCTGCTGTACAAAATGTAGTCTCATGGTTTGAGAAAATTAACCCATCTCCTGGTACCTGGGATGCAGCTACTGATCTGGCAAATGCCTTTGTCTCCATCCCTGTCCATAAGGCTCACTGGAGGCAGTTTTCTTTCAGCTGGAAAGGTCTGCAATATACCTTCACTGTCCTACCTCAGAGTCCTATCATCTCTCTAGTCCTTGCAAACAAACTTGATTGCAAGGAACTTGATCGCCTTTCCTTCCACAAGAGGTCATCCTGGTGTGTTACACTGACAACATTATGCTTATTGGACCTAGTAAGCAAGAAGCAGCAATCACTCTGAAATTATTGGTAAGACATTTCCTGTCAGAGCATGAGAATGAAATCCATTCAAGACTCAGGGGCCTTCTACCTTAGTGAAATTTTCAGAGGTCCAGTGGTATGGGGCCGGTTGAAATATTCCTTCTAATGTGAAGGATAAGTTGCTGCCTCCGGCCCCTCCTACAGCCAAAACAGAGAGATGACTCCTAGTGAACCTATTTGGATTTTGGAGGCAATACATTTAGGTGTCACTCCAGCCCATTTATCAAGAGATCCAAAAAGCTGTTAGTTTTCAGTGGGGCTCAGAAAAGAAGAAGGCTCTGCCACAGACCCAGGCTGCTGTTTAAGCTCCCCTGCCACCTGGACCATACGACCCAGAAGAGCCAATGGTGCTGGAGATGTCAGTGGCAGAGAGGAATGCAGTGTGGAGCTTTAGCCAGTCTATAGGTGAATTACAGTGGAGACCTCTAGGATTTTGGAGGAAAGTCCCACCATCCTCCACAGATAACCACCCTCCTTTTGAGACAGCTCTTGGCCTGCAACTGAGCATTGGTAGAAACTAAACACTTTGCCATGGGCTACCAGGTTACCATGTGACCTGAGCTACCCATTATAGACTGGGTGTTATCTGACCCACCACGCCATAAAACTGGGCATGCACAGCAGCACTCCATCATCAGACAGAAGTGGTCTATATACGTGACTGGGCCCAAGACTCTGTATCAAATTGATTAAAGAGGAGCTTAGAGTCTCTGAGAAGAAGACAGCAGGACTACCCTGGAGGCCCCCAGAGTACTTTGATTCCTGGGAAAAGTGATTCCCTGAGCCTTGCTGTGATTCCCAACCAAGATGGGCTTCCTGACATCATTTCTCCCTAGGGCCATTGATTCGAAAGGTTTTTTTGATATTTCTATTTGACACAAAGTCCTAACAGTTCCTGTTCCTGCACTTCAGGTGTAACAGTCATGCATATTTTATTTCTATAAATTATGAGAAATTGAGCCATCACGGGGTGGGGACAAAACAGGACATGTTCTTTGTTCCCCTTTTGTCCCCACGAGGCACAACACGGGCGGATGGAACTGGGAAGAGGCGAGCAGGTACTCCTGTTGGCTGAGACCTCAGGAAGTTTTGGACCAAAGCCAGACCACCTCAAGAAAAAGAAGAAGGAAAAGGAAATTCCACAGTTGGTGGTAGAACTGTCTCCTTGCCTGGGGGAACTTTAGCATTCAAGTTATTAAATAAAGCAGCCCATCTGGCAGTTGGCTATGAGAAGCAATTCATACCATTGTAAATGGATTAGTGAAATGTAATTCCTTTCACATTTCAGTTTCAATTATTCCAAATGGGTGCACGATTCTTAACATTCAGGAATTGTTTTGAATGTCTGCAGAAATGCAAAAAGTAAATATGTTTCCTGTTTGGGGGCTCCAAAGAATGTTTCTCATTCTCGTTTTTGCCCTGTTTGCCTTAGCCCACCTTTTTAGTGCCAGGTCGATTGGCTGCCTTGTTTAGGTATGAAGAAGGGGATTCATTTGTGTTCACTGAGAAGACTTGAAATCCCCTGGGAAGACCTGAGGAGGGGCTGCTGTTGTCCTTACCCAAAGGTCTAGTGATTCTGACAGAAGCTTGGAGCTGGCAGGGTGAGAGTTCCTACCTCTGGAGCCTGGCTCTGTTGAATTCCTAGCAGAAGATGAGTAATTAACATGCACTGCAGCAATGGCTTTGGAAGGTGTTTGCATTTACCTGAACTCTGCAGTTACGTGGCACAGCATGGTATGGAATCCAAATAGCAGCCCTCCGGATGATTATGAACTTGGGTGCTCCCTCAAGTGGGGAGAATATCACCCAAGGGTGGGATCACCCCAGGGCAGCCCTGCCCACACAATGGGCCGTTTTGCTGGCCAGCATTGGTGCCCTTTATACACATGGTCCTGAGCTCAGTGAGCACCCAGGTGGTCAGCGCGTGCTGCCCCTTTATACCAGGAAGCTTTGAATGGCTGCAGAAAGACAGGGCTGTAAAAGTCAAGTCCAAATACAGAAATTCTATAGATTGTAGCTGGGGAAAAGAAATTTCCCTTTCAAATGTGGTGCTGGGGAGTGGGGGAAGAATGTTGGTTTCCCCTGGGAAATCACGACTCCACGAATTTCATTCACAGAGGTGTTAGGAAAATACAAAAGCCAGGCCAAGTGAGGAAAAGGGAAGGCAACAGGAAATAGAGCCTGCTTGATCACAAAGTCAAGGAGGAGCAGCTTCAGGCATGGGTGGTGGGCATCCCTCTGTGCAGCCAGGGAATGCAACGTGGATCCCACAGAGAAGGGCCCAGGCAGGGGCAGGGGAAAGGACAGCTGTGGAGGAGGAAGTGACCAGGCCCAGAGCAAGTGACAGTGCAAGACACTTGCAAATTCCACAACCACTGGCTGCTGGCACAAATGACTGCGAGAAATGTGCTTCCGCCCGGGGTGTGAGTGCCTGAGACCCACAAATGTACCTCTGTCCTTCCTGCATTTATGTATCCCTATTGCCTCTGAGTTGACAGTACTCACCATGAAATACATCTACAATGCCCAATTTTAACCAATGTATTGGAAATGTCACTGAGTGCCAGGGGTTACACAGAACCTGGAGCCTAAATCTCTCCGGGCTCCTCAAGGAAATGTCTGGCTCCAAGCTTTCTTTTAATTACTGAAAATCCCAGATGCTCCACATATAAAGAGATTAACACATGCTCCAGGGGACAAGGTCTATGAACATGCAATTACTCTACAAATTCATAGTATTAGTTCTTGGTATAAAAATATTTTCTTCTTCTACCCTGTTGAAAAGCATCTCTGGAAGTCAGAAGTCGTAACTAGGCGTTTTATCTCCATTTCATCTCTGCCCCCTGAATAAAGAAAAAAAAATGTCTCTCTGACTTGTTTCTAACTCCAGGTCAAAGGACAAAGTGGAAATAACACTTTGAGGATATATTTTCCCATTTAAAACTTTCTTATCCCTTCTTGAATGAGCATCACATTGGATAATAAAATGGTTTGCTCCACCCCTCACCTGTGTTCAGTTAGGGCTGGCTCTTTCTTTCCTACACGTGGGGTCACGCAGAATATTTTTAAATGGGGCTTCTTCTACTTGGATTTGAGAGCTAGACAAAGAATGGTGATACATGTCTGACCAATTTTATTGTCACCTGTCAAAGAGCCCATTAGCCCTGTAAGAAGGAGACGGTTATGGGAAAAAGAAGCCGGAGTATCAGGGTGCCATCATTGTCTAGGGTTTGATTGTAATATTCATAATGGATACGAAGGAAGACAGAGAATGAGAGACCTGCAGAGATAAGAGTACCTCATCTAAAGTCAGAAAGAGGCCCAGGTCCAGGCTATTTTATGATTTTTTATCAACTTTTATTTTTATGTTCCAATCACAGCTGCCAGCGGGATTAATTTTAAGTGTATATTTAACTATTAACAGAATGGAGCTCGCCACAATCTCTACCATAATCAGGTAATTGTAAATTATTCCTACAAGAATAAAAATGATCCAGTTAAATGTTGTAGATTAGCCATCTAAACTGTCCAAACCCATTTTCTTTCCCCCTTTGGTACACAGTGAGTCTCTGTGCGTGTGCAACAGTGTGTGTGCACAAGCGTGTATATTTCTGTGTTTGTGTGAGCGCTTCTCTGAGCAGTAATTCCACCCCAGGAATCTGCACTTGTGCTAAAACCAGTGGTGCTTAAAAAAAGGAGATAAGTGTTTCAGGGATCTCTTAAATTTTTTTTCATGGTATTAAGAAATATAAATATTCCTCAAAACTGAAAAAAAAATCTAGAAAAAAATCTGTTATAGGGTGGAAGAGAGAATTTGTTGAGTCAAGTGTTGTGATTAAAGCTGAACCATCAGATGTACATCCTATACAAATTGTCAACTTCTAGAAAGCTCATATGAAGATTTATCCAACAGAGCAAGTACATTAAAGTTCAGCTGGAATTGCACTAAGTCTAAATTTTCCACAATGTTCTAGAGGAAAAAATATAAGTTCCTCTTTGTTTCTTCCTGCTCTTACTGAACTCATGGTCTCAGCCCTGCTTGGATCTGGGAGTCATTTAAACATCTGATAAAATCTATGGACTTTCTCCCTTCACAGACCCCACGTAGATGCAAATTTCAAGAGTGTACGAATCTCCTGAACCAAACACATCAACGATTTATAAAGTCAAGAACTCTAGACTCATTCTTTAAACAAATAGGTACCAAGCATTGACTATGGGCCAGTCCTAGGTACCAAGTACACAGAGATCTCAGAAAAAAAAGGGCTCTGTTCTCAGGGAGGAAAACAAGGGCTATATGCAGATAAGCAAATACCATATAATAATGTAAATAGCAGACAAGCAAATAATAAATAAGATCGCTGTTGATCACAATGAGTGCTAGGAAGAAATTAATCTGGAGTGGCTCACACTGCCCCAGGAATATGATTACAAGATCACATTTGTCTAAATTTCCTAAATGATAGAGTTTTGTTGGTAGAAAGCAGCTTTTAAATACTAGAGTTGCCTCCACAGCATCATAACATTATTATTCTTGATCAATAGACCCTTTGGATCCTGAGTCTCCCACAAGGGAGGGACTTTCCCATTTAGTTTCTCTCCATTACTCACAGATAATCTCACCTTCTTGAACTCTTTCCAGAAAGAATCAAGAGGATGCAACTTCACAGTTGCTCCTGATTTCACTCCAACACTCCTGATTGTTAGATCAATGTATTTTACTTATAACGACTTGAAATTTGACTTTTTATAACTTCTAAACAAGTATATTATGTTTATCCCTAAATTATCAAATAAACTGAGTATCACCGATCCTTTTGCAGATCCTTCCATAGACTTCTTTTTTTCTAGGTTAGATATTCAGTTTCCATAGTAATTCCTGAATAATTCACCGTGCTTCTCATTCCAATCTTTTAAAGCCCCAGAGCTGAACTGAGTAATGCAGAATATACTGTAGCAATCACCATCTTTGGCATAAAGCATTTTATTTATATTAAGCCTCAGATTACATTTATTTCCCTACTTAAGTCAGCATCCCACTGATACTATTGAGCTTCTCAGTAATTAAAACCCCTCAGATTTTCTGTTAACTATTCTTAATTCGAATCTTTGCTTTCTACTCATTTATTTTTACCTTTTTAATCTAGCTTCTTGAATTGAATGCTTAACTCATTTATTTGTCTTATTTAAATATTTAAGTATTTATATAAGATTATTATTTACTAAGACTAAATATTAAATATAATTTTATTTGTTCAAATTAAATAAAAGCATTTAGGGCTATAAATGTACCAGTAAGTGCTGCTTTAGCAGCATCCCACCAGATCCTTAAGCAGAGTTTCACTGTTGTTCTAACTACTTCTTAATTTGCAAGGCAAATTTTCTGCTTACTAAAGAGGTCTTTAGAAAAAGTGTAATGTGCATTTGCTGTGTTATCTGAGAATATTCAATTCTGCTATAAAGATGAGGACAAAAACAGGATGGATAACACCCAAGTGTATTAGTCTGTTCCCATGCTGCTAATAAAGACATACTCAAAACTGGATAATTTATGAAGGAAAGAGGTTTAATGGACTCATAGTTGCACGTGGCTGGGGAGGCCTCACAATCATGGTGGAAGGCAAGGAGGAGCAATGTCATGTCTTATATGGTGGTAGGCAAGAGTACGCATGCAGGGGAATACCGCTTTATAAACCATCAGATCTCATGAGACTTATCTACTATCATGAGAATAGCATGGGAAAGACCTGGTCCCATGATTCAATTACCTCCCACTGGGTCTCTCTCATGACATATGGGAATTACGGGAGCTGCAACTCAAAGATGAGATTTGGGTGGGGAGACAGTCAAACCATATCATTCTTTCCCCGGCCCCTCCTAAATCTCATGTCCTCACATTTCAAAACCAGTCTCACCTTCCCAACAGTCTCCCAAAGTCTTAACTCATTCCAGCATTAATCAAAAGTCCACAGTCCAAAGTCTCATCTGAGACAAGGCAAGTCCCTTCCACCTATGAGCATGTAAAATCAAAAGCAAGTTAGTTACTTCCTAGATAAATGGGGTTGCAGACATTAAGTAAATATACCCATTCCAAATGGGAGAAATGGTTCAAAACAAAAGGTCTACAGGCCCCATTGCAAGTCCAAAATCCAGTGGGGAAGTCAAATCTTAAAGTTCCAAAATGATCTCCTTTGACTCTATGTCTCGTGTCTAGGTCATGCTGATGCAAGAGGTGTTCTCCCAAGGTCTTGGGCAGCTCTGTCCCTGTGGCTTTACAGGATACAGCTCCCCAAATGATTGCTTTCATGGACTGGCATTGAGTGTCTGCAGCTTTTCTGGGTGTACGGAACAAGCTGTCGATGGTCAGACCTACCATTCTGGAGTCTGGAGGACCATGGCCATCTTCTTACAGCTCCATTAGGCAATGCTCTGGTAGGAACTCTGTGTAGGGATTCTGACCCCACATTTCCCTTCTGCACTGCCCTTGCAGAGGTTCTCCATAAGGGCTCCACCCCTGCAGCAAACTTTTTCCTGGACAACCAGGCATTTCCATACATTCTCTAAAATCTAAGTAGAGGTTCCCAAACCTCAATTCTTGACTTCTGTGCACCTGAAAGCTCAACACAACATGGAAGCTGCTGAGGGTTGGGGCTTTCACTTTCCAAGCTGTACCTTGGCCCTTTTAGCCATGGCTGGAGCAGCTGGTATGCAGGGCAACAAGACCCTAGACTGTGCATAGCAGGGGACTCTGGGCCCAGCCAGGAAGCTATTTTTCCCTCCTAGGCCTCCATGACTGTGACGGAAGGGGCTGCTTGAAGGTCTCTGACATGTCCTGGAGACATTTTCCCCTTGTCTTGGAGATTAACATTCCGCTCCTCCTTACTTATGCAAATTTCTGCAGCCAGTTTGAATTTCTCTCCAGAAAATGAGGTTTGCTTTTCTATCACATAGATAGAATTATGCTTTGCTTCCTAATGAATTCTTTGACACCTAGAAAGTTCTTCTCCAGATACCCTAAATCATCTCTCTCAAGTTCAAAGTTCCACAGATATCTAGGGCAGGGGCAAAATGCCACCAGTCTCTTTGCATAGCAAGAGGGACATTTACTCCAGTTCTCAAAAAGTTCCTCATCTCTATCTGAGACCACCTCAGACTGGACATTTTTTTTTTGAGACAGAGTCTCTCACTGTCCCCAGGCTGGAGAACAATGGCTTGATCTTGGCTCACTGCAACCTCCTCTGCCTCCTGGGTTCATGTGATTCTCTTACCTCAGCCTCCCGTGTAGCTGGGATTACAGGCATACACCAACACGCCTGACTAATTTTTTTGCATTTTTAGTAAAAACAGGGTTTCACTATGTTGGCCAGACTGGTCTCGAACTCCTGACCTCACGATCTGCCTGCCTCAGCCTTCCAAAGTGCTAGGATTACAGGCTTGCGCCACTGCGCCTGGCCTCAGACTGGACTTTGTTGTCCATATCACTATCAGCAATTTGGTCAAAGCTATTCAACAATTCTCTAGGAAGTTCCAAACTTTCCCACATTTTCCTGTCTTCTTATGAGCCCTCCAAACTGTCCCAACATCTGTTTGTTACTCAGTCCCAAAGTTGCTTCCACATTTTTGTGTATCCTTACAGCAACACTCCACTCCCAGGACCAATTTACTGTATCAGCCTGTTCTCATGGTACTAATAAAGACATATCAAAAACATCAAAAACTGGGTAATTTATAAAGGAAAGAGGTTTAATGGACTCACAGTTTCACATGGTTGAGGAGGCCTCACAAATATGTTGGAAGGCAAGGAGGAAGGAGCAGAGTCACGGATCTTACATAGCAGCAGGCAAGAGCCGCATGTGCAGGGGAACACCCCGTTATAAAACCATCAGATCTCATGAGACTTACTTACTGTCATGAGAACAGCATGGGAAAGACCCAGTCCCATCATTCAATCACCTCCCACTGGATCCCTTCCACAACATGTGGGAATTAGGAGAACTACAATTCAACATGAGATTTGGGTGGAGGCACAGCCAAACCATATCAGCACAATAGAGATGGAAAGTCTGGGCTTAGACACGTGGTTTCCCTGGGATCAGAAAGCTGGTGAGCAGATCAACAGGATTAGACTCCAAATCTTTTTGACCCTTTCTCTTCACTATAATGGATATGAAAAGTATCATCAGAAATGATAGAAAGTGTCTATAAAAGGAACACTGGCATGGGGCTTGGGACACTCAGTGCCTGTGTCTGCCCATCCCTCAATGAGTTAAATCACCTTAAGTGAGTCATCTGATCTCTCTGAATCCACCTGCTCTTGCCTATAGAGAGCAAAGTAGTTGGACCAAGGTGATGGCTAAGACCCTTTTCAGCATTGACGTTTTTGGTATCTCCCAAAATATAATTTGGAAAATTTCAGTGGGATTTGCTTTTAGAAGTGGCTTCTGTTAGTCAGTCTCCCTGCAGATGGTCAAGTCCATGCTGCACTGCACAGGGCTTTGATGTAAAGGAGCACAAATTTCCTGTCATTTATGTAAAGTGTATCTTCTTGGTTTAGAAATCAAAGAGCTGTTTTAACTGCCAATTCTACCCAGTGCATTTGGAATCTGATGAGTATTTGAAATGTCTCCATCATTTAGGGAATTGCCTGGCCTCTCCTAGTGCTCAGTGTGAGAGCTAGCTGCTGGTCCTGCACTCCTGCATCCTGAGGCGTCAAGAGAGGGGACACCTGGATTCTGTCCTAAGTGGAGAGAACTGGAGGATGGGGGAGAGATAATCATAGAAAGATAATTGCAGTATTCAGCTTTTCACTTGCTTTCTCTGCTTAATGCTTTCTTAATGTGAGATAAGTAAGCATTGGCTAGGTTAAAAGGTAGAGAGGGAGTTTTTCTGTTGGAAGAAAGCTTCACAGGACAAGAAGCAGGATAGTTAGGGGTCAGAAATGTGTGTAGTATAGTATTTGAGGGAAGCATAATAAGAATAGAAACTATCTGGGCCCAGCCCTTCAGGGCCAGGTCAGCAGCACCTGAAACCAGTCTGTGCTGGAGGCAATTGGAGGCATGGAGAGGTTTCAAAGTAGGAGAGTCATATGACTAGATTCCCATTCATGAAAGAGCTCTGTGGCTGCTATAAGCATTTCACAGTAGCTAGTCTGATGGTCTGGGAATCATTTTGGAGCCGGTTGCAGCAATTTTGGTGAGAGATAGTGTAATTATGCAGATTTAGGGATATTGCAGGAGTGAGAATAAGGTGTCGAGGGTGACTTTGGAGCTCTGGTTTGGGAGCTAGGGCAGTAGCAAGGTCATTCATTGCCACCATAGAGGTCTCAAAAATAGAGAAGTGAATAATTGGGTTTTGGAGAAGTTGAGTTGCAGATAGGGGTGCAGAAGCTAACTGACACTATCTGGCAGAGTGGAGTGCCTTCAGCAGATAGAGGGAAAGATGGTGAGTGATAGCACCGGGAAGAGATGAAAGTAATGGGAACAGAATGTCAATTTCAGTGGGTGATGGAATAGATGGAAGGTATTGGGTGGGGACAGCAAGTGTAGACAATTTGGCTTCTAAAAGGAAGAGAGACACAGGGACACATGGGGTTGGGAAAGTTGCTGTTCTGTTTTTGTTTTTGTTAATAGAGGAGATCAGGGTTGGTTTGAATGCTCATCACAGTGTAATAGTAGAAGAGATGCCCCTCATGTCATTCCCCACCTAACATAACACCCTGGCACCAAACACATATCTGAGCATGGCATTTGAGGCTCTTCATAAACCAGTCTGGTATGGGCAGAATTATGTCCCAAAAAAACATATGTTCAAGTCCTAACCCCTGGTGCCTGCGAACGTAACTTTGCAGGTTACATAAGGCCATTTATTTATTTATTTATTTATTTATTTATTTTGAAAGAAAGGAAAAGAGAGGAAAGAAAGTGAGAGTGAAAGAAAGAAAGAAAAAGAATGTAGAGAGAAAGAAAGAGGAAGAAAAAAAAGAGGGAGAGAGAACAGGATTCTTGTTCTACTGCCCAGGCTAGAATGCAGTCTGAAAATGGGTATTAAAAACCTCTATTATGCCAATAATTGTGTTTAACAATGGAGACAGAAGGAATAAGAGATGAAAATAACAAACAAGCAGCCAACCAATATTTTATTTAAAG